>JABEVN020004624.1:0-11936 GCA_013146195.2 Codonopsis lanceolata | reverse complement strand
CTTCCATGCAAATACGCCTGTGTTGTCCCTCGAAATTGTATGATAGATATTCACTCCGTATTCTGGATTTCTATCCCGACCTTGAATTTTCACTTAAGACATACAAAATTGATGATCACTTCCTCCACATCTTCCAGCGGTTGCAGAACCGGGTGGTCTCTAGTGTCCAGACTGTCCATTTCTACTTGCTCCCGTCTTTCCAAATTACCGAGGTCGTGGTCTCGGCAAGGCACATTGATTGCTACAAGGTGGAAGGTTCTTCACCGAGTCCCCTTTCTCTCTCTGAATTACTCGGCTTTGGCATGCTTTCCTCAAGCGTTATCTCTGACGCTTTAAGTTTTCTTTCGGTTTATTTCTTTACGTCGATGATGTATTCTAGAGTGGTTCTCGCATCATTCTTGAGGACCCCAACATCGTTAGGGTGGGGTACTTTACTCTTTGATGCGCCAAGGAGGCGACCATTTTGAAACTCGCCTGAGTGGGAGAGCCGAGGATAGTATTGTATAGGGAGGGGAGATCGAGGAACATAAAATTTACATCCTCGCTTCTGGCCATGTTTCCTTCACTGAGGTCAACCCTGAGTGTGATCGTTCCCTTTGAGGTTGTTTTGTGACCCGTGAATCCTTCCAGTTGGAGTTGGCTTGGGATCAAGTTGGAGTCCCCAAATCTTAATGCCAGGAAACATGAGTAATACAACACATCCTTTCTGGCTCCTGTATCGATCAACACGCTTGACGAGATCTGCCATGGATGCCGAGCGGCTGCTGCTGATTGCGCAAGCTTATTGCATTTGTGGCCAACTCGACCTCATGGAACACGATTTAACGCTCGGCCACGCTGTTTAGCAGAGAATCAACTGAGTATGTTAAGTTGTTGATTGTGTTTTTTAGCTGTGTTATGCTCGGAACTTCAGGTCGGATGGTATTGATAACGGGTTGCTTGTTCGGCTGAGGATTGCCGCCTTCAGGAGCCCTTGGTGTCGGGGCTCGGTTGTTCGGCTCCCTTTTCTCGAACCTCTTATCCCTTTCGTTTATTATTCGTTGTATTTCCCTTTTCAGTTGAATGCATTCCTTGGTCCGGTCACCCACGTCATTGTGGAAAGCACATCTCTTCCTTGAGTTTCGGTGCTCGAGTGGTGCCCTTATCGGGTTTGGAGGTTGTATCTTATTTTCTTAGAGGAGGGTGTTCATAACGTGTGTTATTGGAGCGTTCAACAGGGAAAATTCTTCTAGTCCGTAATCTCGCCTTATGCCTCTTCCTTTACCAAAGAAACTGCTACCGTGCTCTTCATTCCTCGCCTCTTGTTGGGGCCTTATTGATCAGCCTTTTCCCTTTCCTTGGTGGCCCTTGTCTCCGGCTAATGTTCGTTCAGCCACGTTTGCTACCTCGGAGGACGTTGTTTGGAGGGAGGTTGTGGCTGTTGCTGGTTGCTCGCCATCCAATAACGCAACTCTTTGGGCGGCTAAAAACATCTCACCAATCATATGTCGAGGCCTCATCAACAGCTTAGATCTACAACCTCCTCGCTAGAGTTCTGCTCCAAAGAACATTCTAACTGAGGCGTCTGGAATGTCGGGGATTTGCGCTAGTGTCTCTTTGAATCTCGCCATATAGGATAATACTGATTCTCCTTGCTCCTGTTTGATGCTGCACAGATCCGTTTCGCTTTTAGGGAGGGCCCCAGCGGAAGCAAATTGAAGCAGTTCTGAAGTCTTCCCAACAAGTGATAGATTCAGGGGGAAGCCCGTTGTACCATTGCTGAGTTTGCTTTTTGAGTGTGTCGGCAAATACTAAGCACCATATGTCATCGAACTTGGTTGCGATGGTCATTTTTAGCTCGAAGCCCGATATATGGTCTAGTGCAGTCGTGGTCCCGTCGTAGTCGTCGAAATGGGGTATTTTTACTTTTGAGGGAACGGCCATGTCTTTAATGAGTTTTACGAATGGTCCCCCTATCTTGGTCATATTTGTGACTGCTCCACTGCTTTGTCTTGCCTCAACTTTCTCCATCCAGACCCTTATCTCGGCACCGTTGTGGGCTTATCAGTCGGGGCCAAGCCTACTGCGGGGGACGACGTGGCGATCGCTTGGGCCGAGACACGTGGCTCCTCGATTCGAGGAATTTTTGTAATCTGGTAAGATGGGCGAGGGGCCTATGTATGAGCTCGGTTAGTCGAGGCATGTGGGTGTGATTCTCCTTCTTCACTATTCGCTTGCTGGTTTTCTACCTTGGCTGGGAATTGTAATCGTGCACGTATATTCAATTTTGGGCCATGACCCGTAGCCCTTCGGCCGAGCCACGCCCTAACATTTGAAGTGGATCTGGCCACCGGTCCTGGTCGATCGGCCTCTCCTAGCCTTTGGCATACTGAGCCAGAGTGAGCAGGCATTGTGCTGTGAACATTGATTACTTGCGCTGGCTTTGGTGTTTCTGCTACTCGTTGAAGCTCGTACATTTTGGTTTCGGCTTGTTGGATTCTGGTGAGTAGAACTCGTTGATTCTCCCAGTATGAGTATTCTTCGCCCAGTTTTTCTTGAGCCACGAGAGCCATTGGGTTCCCGAGGGGCCGTTTGGCACCTTTGTTGGTTTTCGACGTGCCGGCACCTGAGGAGTGGCCCTCTTCAGGATTGCTACCTTTGGTCATCTTATTTTTTACCCTAGTCCGTCGTTTGGCTAGCGCGAGTCTCCTTTGGGCCCTAGCAGACAGCTCGGGTAATGGGGCGATTGACTACTGCCCCCCAAGAGAGGCGGGATTCGAGCCGCCTTTTCCTTCATTTTGTCCTAAGGGTTCTTCTGGGAGAGTTGATGCAACGGGGTAACATTCTTGGAGGTTTGTCTTTTAGATTTTACCATGCTCTGTTTTGTTACGTGTAAGACAGAATCATCACTTTTCTTACATGATCAGTTTTGTTCCGTTGCCGGGAAACACTTCCACCTCATCTCTTAATCTAGTCCCTCGTTGGCATAGATGCGGCCTCCACCTTCAGCCAATCATTCTCCAAGGATGAAGCCAACAGCTCGGCCTTCAGGTCCTAATTGGATCGAGCCATCTGCTCCCCCTCCTCGACCTTCAATTTCAACGCCTCCTCCGCCTCCAACCACGCCGCCTTCACGGACTCCAGCTGGGACACCTCCTCCCTCTTCCCCAAAAGCTCGGCCTCAAGTGCAACAATCCTATCCGACGAGGCGGAGGCACCAGAGCGAAGGATCTCAACTTCTCGCTCCATGGAAACAATGGCGCCCCGAGCCGAGATCATCTTTTTTTGATAAGAAGCCAATCATATGCCAAGCTGAAAATAGAAACGACACTAAGGTCATTTAACAGAAAAGACAGCAACTCACAACTGACAAAATCAAAATAAAGGGGTCAAACAGTTACCTCGCTTATGAAAAGGGCACTAAGGTCATTCAACTAGGAGTCTTGTAGAGAATCCGCTCCTTCGGCAGACTCATAAGGAACCACATGAGCTGTCAGCCGCTCCTCTCAGCTCAGTGTAATCTTAGTACCCTTTCAGCTCGGCGATAATGCAACACTTTCTCCCTGGTGAAAATTTGAGTAATTAGACTTAAAGCAATATGCTCAGTGCTCACAAAAACCCTCATGGGGACATCTAATGGGTACTCTGTGGCCAAAAAAACCTCATCGCTATATTTCCAATGTGAGCTCACTTTTACCCCGGAGCTCGCAAGAAAAAACCTCGCCTCCCTCGAGGTAACAGCTCTCCATCTACCTTGGGATTTCTGATACATGGGACCTCCTCGAAGGGACTTGCCAAAGACAGACTCCAGGAATGAAACGTCCTCGCCATACTCTATGGAAGAAACCAAAGCAAGGGAAGAATAGCCTGAACTCGGCGGATCGATAGCGCTTTCAACCCGAATAGTAGGGTCAACTATGCGCTCCTCGCTGCGAAACACACTGTAGCTGACACCCCAATGCACGAACCTCGAAGCTTCCCCTTCGGCCTCACTATCTGCCTCGGCACAAGCAGACGGCTCGACAATATCTTCTATCGAGGAAGATAAGTCGACAAAAACTATCAAGAGACTAGCTCCCGCCTCGGCATGGGAAGAGTGCTTCGATACCGTCTCAAGTAAAGGAGACGAGTCGACAAAAACCTCGGGAATTTTAGACGAAGGGCTCCTAATTGTCAAGGGTCTAACAAGTTCCCCAGGGCATAGTAATACGGGTCAAGAGAGGTCTCAACATTAGCAGGAAAGGGGCTCCTAATCGTTAACGGCCTCACCTCGTCCGACATATCATCAGAGCTCGAAGAACTATTAGAAATCGAAGAATCATGAATATAACAGGGAGGCCAATTGCGACAAAACATTTTGGGCAAATAGGAAACAAGAACGAAGGGAAAAGAAAACAAGATCAATAAGCCAAGGAATTTACCGTCATACATGGAAAGTAACGGTCTGAATCGCTGGTGGCAATCGAAGCAAACCTGGAATTTCCCTGAAAACGCACAAAGCTACCAGAAAAATACTTAGAAAAGAAAGGGAAAAAAGGCTACTCCGCAGAAATCTAACTAATACAAGGGAAAAAGGAGGAAAATAAAGAAGAAAGTAGAAGACACACCTACTGGGCCAAGGAACAGAATAAGGCGTGAAACAGTCACCGGAGAAAGCCATTGGAATTCACCTAAACGCAAAAGAAGAAAGAACAATGAAGTTGGAAAGCGGTAAAAGTGAAAAGGGGAAAAACAAACACTATAAATACCTTATTCGAAGTGGCACCGTTTTAAACTCGGATCGTCCCAACAAAAACGGGTCAACTCGCAAAAGCACCCCCTAACACACATTAAAAGGCATCACATCGTTTCCTACTCAAACGTTTCACCTTTCAAAAGGGCGGTGCTACAGTGGATTTGAAATTTGAAAGGACACCCAACATTTAATGCTCTGACACAGAAAGAGAGTCTCCTTGACAACCCAGTCCCCAAGAAAAATAAGCCGCCGTCTCCCATTGCACAAAACAGCAAGCCAAGAATCAAGAAGCCAAAGTAAAAGCAAGGAGCAAAAGGTCGAAGCCAGAGCAGTCGCCGCCTCTTGGCTCAAACCCAGGGGACGCTGAAGAGGCTTGGTACGGGCCGACCTAGTTGGCAATGCTTAAGAACTCGCAATCGTTGATCCAGCCTGAAGAAGATCAGATAGGCCGAGAAGATTGTACCTCGGCTTGTACAACGCCGAATCAAAGACGGGTCAGGGTCGGATCTACCTCCCTCTTCGAATACATCCACGCCACGTGCAACCTGACCTCACTCGAAAGCCTTGATTTACTTTGAAGACCTCCCCACAATTCTTGTCATGAGTCCTCCAATCACCCCTTACCTTCATCTTTGAGGTTGCTGTGATTATCATTGGTGTTCGTTTCGGAAGATGAAGAAAGCAAAAAAGTGGCTCGCGTGAATGACAACACCCGATCTGTTTACTTCTTAGTCTCTGATTGATGACCGTACCAGAGAAGTGGGGGGCTACTGAAGGAACTCGACATGAGCCGACCTAGGACCCACCACTACTGGGCTAACCGTTGGACGGACCCAGCAAATTTGTAAGGAAGGTTCCTCGACTTACCATGAGCCGAGATAATACTAGCTCGGCACGCCCATCCACTTCCTCACCGTCAGAATCAAAGGCTAGGATTCCACCTTGGCAAATACCCTACCGGCTCAGCCTAAAGTCGAGTTTATCACGATAAGGTCATTGAACTGTAGCTCTGCCCCAAAGCCTGAGCATATGAAAAAAGTACTGCTACACCCAGTCAACAACCCCCCGACAAACATACCGTCTGATAAATGTGTATATTGTCTATATTCTTGGATACTTTGGGCTTATTTTATAAGTCAATATTGCATTTATCATTGCTAATTTAATTGTTTTGGCTCTCTTACCTTTTTTTGTCTTAATTGGGAAGTTTTGTAATAGTGTGCATTAAAGTCAAGTTTTATTGGTGAATTAAAGACAAACTTTAATGATGAAGTAAAGGTAAAAAGAGGAGTTGAATTCCAGCATTTTTCGTGGCTAGGTTTCGATTATTTTTGTGGGTGGAAAATTGATGTCAAGTATTAAATTGAAGATTTCCAGCAACAATCGCAGCCTAGGTGCGAAATATTTCGCAACCTTCAATCAGGGCAGCTCAAGAGTCACTTCCAACATTTTCCACTCTGGACCTTTTTGTTCATCTAGACTAAATGACTTCTAAAGGGGGATTGGAGAGCTTTTAGTCTCTCGTTTATCTCTCATTTATTTCTCATTTATTCTCATTTATAACTTATTTACTTCCAATTTACTCCAATTCATTTTGGTTGTCTCTTGGTGAGATAAGGGGAGAAGAAAGGCTTAGTTTTTCCCATATATATATCCTTCTTCCCCTCCTTAGATATATAGAATTTTACTTCCATATTCTCCTCTCAAATAGTTAGATAAATATTTTAAAGTAGTTTTATTTGAAGACTCTAGTTCGTGAATTCATTCGGAAGTATTTTGTTATTACAAGTTCTTCTTCTTCCCTTCTCTTTACTTTTATTTTTATTTCCATGATTATTTCTAACATGTTTATTCTAGTTACTTTAATTATGTGTGAGTAGTTTTCTAATTCTAGGATTAGGTGTAGCCCATAATGGATTTATAAATAAAGTTTCTATCTTTCCGTTTATTTGAATGTCACTCATTTTGATTCGATTTTAGCTTTGTCAATAATTGTATAATATTGTGCTAGTGAGGGATCGAAAGGTGAAACTATTGCGTTTATGCAATAATCTTAGTTATTAAAGTGAAGAACTGAAAGGTGAAGCGTAGGTAATAGAACTCTAAAATCGAACTAGAAATTAATGAGAACGACAGTTGATTAAATTTCTAGAGGCTTATAGAATTATAGGACATAATGGATTTAGTCTAATTTATTGAGTGAGACATTGGATTTGAATTAATCTAGGCACGATTGAGAGTAGTTCGAAAGAATACAATTAACTATTTTTATGCAATTCGCCTTCAAAATTTGACATTCATCGTGAACGGAAAGATTGTTACGGAACTTATAAATTCATTGTTGTGGTGAACCGAAATCCCAAAAGCTTTTTAATTATTTTTTTAATCAAAAATCTAATTTTGCATTCTAATTTAGTTAATTTAGTCCTGTTAATTTAATTTACTCATCACAACAAAAATCTTGAAATTAATCCGTCTAGATTATCTTAATTATGAGTTCTTCGGTACTTGATTCAAAGTCCCTATGTGGTCGACATCCTAAATACTACACGAATAGTTGTGCGCTTGCGGTAGAATTTAGTAATCAATTGAAAATCACTCAACAAGTTTTCTGGCGCTGTTGCCGAGGACTTCAGTAATCAATATCGAGCCAATTTACAATTTGATTAGACTAGACACTTTTTATTTTTATTTTTGTTCACTTGTTGGCTTTACTAGTTGTTAATTCCTCTTATGCGAAAAACTCGTATTGCTGACATTTTGCTTGAGGTAGATCCAGAAATCGAGAGAACTTTTCATAGGAGAAGAAGACTTTTTCAAAAGGAAGCACAATCCGGTTTAAAACTATTTGAACATGAGATAGTAGCCGAGGAAGATACTAGGACACTAAGAGACTTTGCTGCAACCAATGCTCAAGGGTTGTTACCGGGAGTCACAAGGCCGAATGTTGAGGCTAACAACTTCGAGTTGAAGCCTTCATTGATCTCCATGGTACAACAAACCCAATTTGGAGGATCGCCAACCGAGGATCCAAATTTGCATTTGAAGATCTTCCTTGAATATTGTGACACTTTGAAGATCAACGGAGCATCCAATGATGCCATAAGACTACGGTTGTTCCCATTTTCATTGAGAGACAAAGCGAGGGCTTGGCTACATTCAATGCCCGCCGGTTCCATAACCACATGGAATCAACTCTTGCAAGCATTCTTGGCGCAATACTTTCCTCCTAGCAAGACCGTAATGATGAGAAATCAAATTACAAGTTTCTCACAAAAGCCAAGTGAATCAATGTACGAGGCATGGGAAAGGTTTGGAGAGATGCTTAGGCTATGTCCCCACCATGGATTGGAGAAGTGGCTCATAGTCCATACATTCTACAATGGACTCAATGAGAGAATTTATATTGATGTCGCTACGGGTGGAGCTCTCATGAACAAGAATGTCGATGACGCATACAAGTTGATCGAAGACATGGCCACAAATCACTCTTAATGGACAACGAAAACAAGTACCAATCAATCAAAAGGAATTCCAGGTAAGTATGAGGTTGATGCTCTTAATTTTATGGCGGCTAAGTTTGATGCTAAATTAGATTCTTTAAGTTCAAATATTGATAAATTGAATATGAGTGCAGTCGTGAGTAACAATGGTTTTCCATGTGAAATTTGTGGTGTTTTGGGTCACTTAGCGGTGGATTGTCAAGTGGGAAAATCGTTTCCTTAATTTGGGTCCCAAGAACAAGTCAATGCTTCGAATAATTTCAATCAAACACTCCAGGTTTTCAACTTAGACCTTTTAATCCACCCCCTCAAAAGTCCAATATTGAAAGCTTGTTAGAAATTTTTGTTGTCACCCAGTAGAAGCAAAATGAAATGGTCAATGATGCAATTAAGAATTTAACATGTAACTAGACACTTTGGCTATACACAATAAGACGTTAAAGACCCAAATTGCACAACAAGCTTCTTCGTCCTCTACAATGCCTAGAATGCTACCGGGTAAGCCTGAACCAAATCCTAGGGAGCATTGTAAGGCCGTGACTTTAAGGAATGGGAAACAACTTGAGGACCCTAAGGATGGGAATGATGAGAGTAAAAATGGTGAGGTTGAGAAAAGTGATGATAATGAACCAATGGTTGAAGTTTCACAAGAAAAAGGAAAAAAAGTTGAACAAGAACCCGAATATATTCCCCCACCTCCTTATAAGCCTCCTATACCATTTCCACAAAGATTGGCTAAGGCTAAGCTTGATAAGCAATTTGAGAAATTTTTCGAAGTTTTGAAGAAGCTTTACATTAATGTTCTGTTCACCGATGCACTTTCACAAATGCATTCTTATGCAAAGTTTTTGGAAGATGTTTTGTCTAACAAAAGGAAATTGGAAGACTATGAAACTGTGGCTCTAACCGAGGAGTGTAGTGCAATCATTCAAAACAAATTACCTCCTAAACTTAAAGACCCCGGTAGTTTTTCTATTCCTTGTGTGATTGTAAGTCTTAATATCAATCGTGCTTTGTGTGATCTTGGTGCAAGTGTGAGTTTGATAACATTGCCTGTCTTTAAGAAAATTGATTTAGGTGATTGAGGCCCACTAAGACTTCATTACAATTGGCGGATCATTCCGTCAAATTTCCAGTAGGTATATTGAAAGATGTTCCAATTAAAGTGGGTAAGTTTTTCATACCGGTTGACTTCTTTATTCTAGAGATGGATGAGGATTCTCATATCCCAATAATTCTAGGTAGACCTTTCCTAGCCACCGCGGGAGCGGTGATTGATGTGAAAAGTGGAAAGCTCTCCTTGAATATTGGAAAAGAAAAGGTTGAATTTGAATTGTCAATTGCTGCTAAATGCTTTTCTGTTGAGAATTATTGTAGCAGGATTTATTCGGTGGATCAAGCAATGAGTAAGGAACGTGAACACCATTTCTTTAATGATCCAATGGATAGTTTTTGGTTAAAAGATGAGCCTAAGTGCAATGAGAATTCATATGATATTGTTGCATTTGCACACTTGGTAGAGTCAAACTTTAACCCTCTTATTCAGAAAGTTGAAATTGGGAAGAATGATCATGTGCCTACAGCTCAAATTTCTAAGGAAGAGCAAACTCCGCGAGTAGAGCTCAAGCCCATTCTTTCTACTACAAGAATTTCTAAGGGTTCCAATAAGCAGTTGCAAGCTAAGAGAACTTTAAGAAAGAGGTTTCGTGGGGAAGATGATCACAATTGGAAGGAAGCGGCTAAGGTTGTTGAAGTAAATAAATGGAGATCAAAGACGCAAGTTCATGAAGATGAAAACAAGAAGGGTACCATAAATACATTTTCTTACTCAGAACGACCTCTGGATTGAAATAAAAAAAAGGGTCGAGCTAATGACCTTAAACAAGCACTTCTTGGGAGGCAACTCAATTTCCTTTACCTTGTTTTCCTTTTAATTTGTTTTTATTTTCATCTTTGCTTTATTTTATTTCTAATCCTTGATCGCGTTCGTAGTTTTTCTTTTGTTTTGTTATTTTGATTTTGTAGGATTTGTGTAAATGAGAAGAAAGATTTTGCTTAAAAGATGCATACATGAAGGTGCGAAATTTTTCGCACCTGCGGAAGTTGGGCAGTGTGTTTCGCACCCTGGGTTGGAAAAATCCTTCGCACCCTCTTGAAAAAAAAAGACCCAAGGGTGATGAAGCTAATCTTCAATCTTATGTATTATTTTCTTCAGGAGTCTCCCACATCTTACTCCTTCCCCCACCCTCTGATTTGGTGAGCTCATTCCACTCTCCCTTTTGTTATTTCATTTTCTTCATTCCATTGAGGACAATGCATTCTTTAATTTTAGGGGAGATGGTAATTTCATTTTGAGTTTTTTATTTGGGGGTAATAAATTTTATGCTTTTGAAATGCCCAAGCTTGTAGCTTTGATGATATTCATTTTTGTTTGGCATTTGCAAAAGTATGCATGTTTATTACATTTATGGAGTAATCTTGGACTCATTTGCATGCTAGTTGATGGTAGATGATGATTCCCTTGCTAATTCTTTCTTGGGTATGCTTTGAGTGAAACACGTGAGGGAGTGTTTTCGAGGTACCTTCATATTTCATTATTTTGTTCTTGGTGCTAGGCTAGCAAAGAATTATGTGTACCTTGTGGATATGTTCATTGGATTTTTGATATCATGAAGTTTTTCTTGAAATTCTTTCTAGATTTAGGCTTGGCATACATTGTGGTAATGAGATATGATTTAGGCCATTTTGGACGGTTTGAGCCTTTTCTTGCCTAACCTTTTTGAAAAATGTTGTCCCTAGTGTCCCCCTTGAGCTTGTGTAAAGAATGGTGCGTGCTATACACAAAAATGACCCCCATTTGACATTCGTTTCATTTACCTGCATTTACTCACCCATTTAGCCTAAACACTTTATCCTACCCTTCAAGAGAGCTTAAAATGAATATTCATGTGTATATTGTTTGCTTTTGTTGGGTTTGTGCTTTTATGTGTTACATTTTTTGCTATTGTGGCGGGAGCGAAAAGGAAGGAAGGGGTATTGAAAAAATATGTTGATTGGTGGGATGAAAAAAAAAGATGAAGTTAGCATGCCTTGTTCAAAAAAAATTGAAGCAATGAAAAAAAAAAGAAGAGAAGGAAAACCAGGGCGCTAACGAAGGAAAAGAAAATAAAGTTTGCATGTGCTTTAAGGGGAAATAAGGGGGTTAATTGTTGATGGATGGTGAGTAATTTCTTCAACCCGATTATTCAAAGAAATCAATTTTGGGGGTTGATGAAATTGGTGAGTGGTCTTTAAAAAAATGAAGAATATTGTTTTGTGAGCGAGCATTACATTTTACATGATTCTTTTATGCTCTCTTGGTTTGTATATTCATTCATTCATTTGTAGCCCTCGCCTTGGCCTAATGTTATAAGCTTGAGATAAAGTCCTAATGATCTTTTTGCTTGCTTTGCCTATGTCATGCCAATTAAATTAAATAGCATGAATGGAGAGTGCCTCTTGATTAGAGAATTTCAATTTTAACATTTCTGTGGTGCCATAATTCGAGCTACTTGTGCCCCAAGCTTCTCCTTGATTGAGTGGCTAATGAGTGAATGATTGGAGATCTAGATTGAGCGCTTGATATTTTATTAGCTTGTGAATCTAAAGACCATGTCTTCCACAATGTTGATAATTTGAGATAAATTCCATGGTATAGGCACTTGTTTTCTCAAGCTAGT
>JABEVN020004623.1:0-11944 GCA_013146195.2 Codonopsis lanceolata | reverse complement strand
ACCTTAAGCGTAATGTATAAGTTGTCAAGTTAAGTTAACTAACTTGACGTAACTTAACGTAACATAACATAACTTAACTGAACTTAACTTAACATAACTTAACTTTAACTTAACTTAACTTAACTTCATTTAACTTAACTTAAGCATTAACGTAACTTAACTTAACTTAATCTTGACATAACTTAATTTCAACTTCAAATTTAACTTAGCTTAACATGACTTAACTTAACATAACTCTAACTTAGCTAACTTAACGCAACATAACTTAACTTAGCTTAACGTAACGTAACTTAACTTAATTTTTAACTTAAACGTAACGTAACTTAACTTAACTTAGCTTAACTTAACTC
Source organism: Codonopsis lanceolata (assembly GCA_013146195.2). NCBI lineage: Eukaryota > Viridiplantae > Streptophyta > Magnoliopsida > Asterales > Campanulaceae > Codonopsis > Codonopsis lanceolata. Next base: position 11,594 of record JABEVN020004623.1, on the reverse strand, counting down.
AATTTAACTTCACTTAACTTAACTTAACTTCACTTAACTTCACTTAACTTAAACGTAACGTACCTTAACATAACGTAACATAACTTGGCTTTAACTTAACTTAACGTTGCGTTGCTAAAGTTACGTTACGTTAACGTAGTTACGTTATGTTATAAATGTAGCAATGATGGACCATTATAACATGAAACACGCCGCCTACTAATTCGAAATGGTATAATGGAAGTGCAGATGGACCATTATAACATGAAACACGCATACACGCCTATTGGCAAAATGTTATAACTGAGCAATGATAGACCATTATAGCATAGAAATATTATACGCCTATTGGCGCTAAATGGTATAATCGAGCAATATAAAGACCATTATAACATGAAAACACGTTACGCTGTCTATTGTTATGGTGAAATGTTGGCACGGACTAAGCTTAATGGACCATTATAACATGCAAAACACGCTACGCCTATTTCTAAATGGTATAATGGACCCGCACGCACATGGACCATTATAACATGAAACATCTATAACGCCTTAGCTTAACGTAACGTAACTTAACTTAACTTAACATAACATAACTTAACTTAACGTAAAATGTTAACTTAACGCAATTCTTAACTTAGCTTAAAAAATGTAACTTAACTTAACGTAACATAACTTAACTTAGCTTAACGTAACTGTAAGCTTAACTTAACTTAACTTAACGTAACATAAGTTAATTTAGCTTAACGTAACGCAAGTTAACTTAACTTAAACGTAATGCAACTTAACTTAAACGTAACGCAACTTAACGTAACACTTAACTTAACTTAAATGTAATAACTTTAATCCTTAACTTAACTTCTTAACTTTAACTTAACTTAACTTAACTTAACTTAACCAAGCTTAACTTAACTTAACTTAACTTAACTTCTTAACTTCTTAACTTAACTTAGCTTAACTTAACTTTAACTTTAACTTAACTTAACTTAACTTCAACTTAACTTAACTTAGCTTAGCTTAACTTAACTTTAACTTAACTTAACTTAACTTAACTTCTTAACTTAACTTAACTTAACTTAACTTAACTTAACTTAACTTAAGCTTAGCTTAACTTAAAATTTTAACTTAACTTAACTTAACTTAACTTAACTTAACTTAACTTACCTTAGCTTAACTTAACTTAAACCGTAACTTAACTTAATGTAACTTAACTTAACTTAAACGTAACTTAACTTAACTTAGCTAACGTAACGTAACGTAATTAACTTAACTTAACTTAACTTAAGAACTTAGCTTAATAACGTAACTTAACTTAACTTAACTTAACTTAACTTAACTTAGCTTAAACGTAACTCAACTTAACTTAAAAGTAACTTCTCTTAGCTTAACTTAAAGTAACGTAACTTAACTTAACTTAACTTAACTTAAATGTAACTTAACTTAACTTAACTTAACTTAATAACGCAACTTAACTTAAAGTAACTAACAACCTAAAGTAACTCTTAACTTTAATGTAACTTAACTTAACTTACTTAACTTAACTTAACTAACTTAACTTAACTTAACTTAGCTTAGCTTAAAGTAACCGTAACGTAACTTAACTTAACTTAACTTAACTTAACTTAACTTAAACGTAACTTAACTTAACTTAATTTCTAACTTAACATAACTTAACTTAGCTTAACATAACGTAATCAACTAAACTTAATGTAACGTAACTTAAATAATCACTTCAGTCCACCAAAGGTTGGTTGTCATTAACAACTTTCTTCCCCCAAGAAGTACTACATTGTGAATCTAGGGATGCAGAGTGCACATTCACATAAGTTTTACTTGCCACGGTGTTAATAATCACGTGTTATGTTTCTTTTCGACTTGTTTTTCAAAGTTAAGGTGTGACCCTTTTTAATTCCTAAAAATGTAATTTAGCGACGAAAAATTTTTTCTTTGGAATTAAATTGAAATTAAATGATGAAAATATTTAGCGACGGAATGTGCTAGAGACATGCAACACAGTATGACCACATGCAAATTCAAATTTACTCTATTTATATAATTTTGTTATTATTTTCTTAAATATATAAATTAAGTTGTAATGTGAATATTTTTATTTTTGTAATTATATTGATGCTAATCATTTTAATGAATGATATTATATTATTAAATTAATATGTCAAATATTAATTTAATAATAAAATATCATTTATTAAAATGATTATAATATTTCCTATATATATATATATATATATATATATATATATATATATATATATATATATATATATATAAATACAAAGGGATTTTACAAAAACACAAATATTTGAAAACATTATTTATTTTAAATTTACAAAAGGATTTTACAAAAACAAATATTTCAAAACATTATTTATTTATAAAAACAAATATTAATTTCAGCAACAGAATGTGCTAGAGACATGCAACACAGTATGACCACATGCAAAGTCTGAACTTACTCTATTTATATAATTTTGTTATTATTTTATTTAATATATAAATTAAGTTGTAATGTAAATATTTTTATTTTTGTAATTATATTGATGCTAATCATTTTAATAAATGATATTATATTATTAAATTAATATTTCAAATATTAATTTAATAATAAAATATCATTTATTAAAATGATTATAATATTTCCTATATATATATATATATATATATATATATATATATAAATATAAATACAAAGGGATTTCGCGAAAAATTAAAACTCCCTCCACCGAAAAATTAAAACTCCCTCCACCGAAAAATTAATATTACCGCCCAAAAACAATTTCCCTCGAAAAGTCGAAATCCCTAAATCACAGTCGGACCCTACAACTTCTTCAGACGGCTTCATCCTCCGCATCTGCCCCCTTCGATCATCTCCTCCAAAATTCTTTCTCAATTGCCGGCCGCCATCATCTTTCCCTCTCTGAATCCGGTGGCCTCTCCAGCCCAGATTCGCCGCCATCATCTCTTCTTCTCCGGCGAACTAGCCGGCCCCGCCATCTTCAACAGCCAACCCCAACATCGATCATTCCAAGACATACCCTTCATCTCCTCTGCCCGGCCATCATCCTCCTTCCCCGACGTCAATCTTCCCATCTCCGACCAGTTCTTTACCCACCTAATCGCATCTCCTCTCTCTCTCAGATCTGCGCATACTCCTCCAATCTACCTCATTCGCTTCCATCTCTGTCGAAGTCTCGAAGCCCTAGCCCTCTTTGCGAAGTGCCGAATACCGAAGTGAAGCTCAATCCCGTCGAAGTGAAGCACTAGGTTTCGCGAACCCAGCTCTGCCGGCCCCTGCAACTTGCGAAGTCGAGTCTCGAGCCTATCAGGTATAAATATTGCTTGAGTAATGTATGGTATAAATATTGCTTGAGTAATGTACATCAATATCATTGTTTAATATATTATATTCGTTAGGAAATGTAATTAGGTTTCTATATACACATTTGGGAAAAATCCAAATCTGAAACCGAAAGCTTGATATGATTGTGATGTATAAACTGATAAACACTTTTTTTTTTCGTAAAATTTTATGTGATGGGACGAGCCCCAGCTTGATTTTATGATTGTGCCTCATAATCTTTGACGTGCAAACTCACAGAACTAGAGTTTTTAGAACGGTAGAATTTTGCTTCATGGAAGTTCCATTAATTACCATATTCAACTTAAGCATTGGTTGTTTATATCAAATCAACTAGAGTTTATTTTGATTTGGGACTAACGACTAAGGAGTGAGATTCTTGATTCTTGAAATACTTTTATTCATGTGTAATTATATTATGGGATTGTTGTAGTGTCTTCACTTGTATTTTGACGATTGTGTCTGTCAAAACCACAATTTCTATGTCATGTCACAAATCACAGTTATTGACCCAATTTAGAGTAATTAATTTGTGATGGATGCCATTTCATGAGTTCGCTTCTCAGCATACTAACATATCATTCTTTGAAAACATAATTTGGTAGGTGTCAAATGAGGGAATACATTTGGTTCTAATGTTTGATTGATACATTTATAGATGTTTTTGGATACACATGTCATATTTCGTTCAAATTCTTTTCGTTTCTCTTTTTGTCTATCAAAATATGTAAATGTAACATGAAATTTATAGAGCGGAACTCGTTCAATATTAATGGACCTCATAAAAGTTATTGTTGGAACAAATTCTTTTGGAGATTTTGCTAATATTCCATAGATTAGATATTTATGGTACCATTTTTCCTTTATTTTTTTGGGAAGAAAATGTGAAATTCCGACACTATATGCATGTGACTAACGTCTGTGTTTGTTTTCATGATGTTGCTTAATGAAGATGGAAAAGCACACGTGTGCACATGCTTAGGAAGATTTTGTATTATTTATGTTGAGGGTCCTGTACTACAAGTGATTATTAATGCCAATAGGCCCAATAGTTGTATCTCAATTTTCATATGCATATTATTAATGGACAAGGACATTCTTTTATTAATTGGCCATTTTGATTCAGGTGCAACCTTGTATAAGGGAATTAACAGGGGACTGGGGACACTGCTTGCTATAAGCTTGGCATTTCTTATTGAGCTCATTGTACATCATGTTCGCCACATTGGGCGTGCTATATGTATAGGCGTTTCGGTTTTCACTGTTGGTATGTATCATGACTAATGTCTAACACAAAAGCTTGCCTTCATTTTTTTCAGGGCAGTCCTATATTGATATACAATAGAAATTAATTTACATATATCAAGTGAAAATATTCTAATTTTCTGGTAGATGGTCAATAGTAATGATGATTAACCCTGTTATTACACTCCTGTTATGCCTTTATGACAGCATAACTATAAGTTATTGATGATCAACATTTCTACTTGTTCATCATTTTTTATTCCACGCTTTCTTACTTATGTTTTAGAATCCAAAATAGAAATTAGGAAATTGTTTTGGAAGTGTGTGCTTCTCTTTTTGTTTCCTCAGAAAATATAGAATGAAGGAAGTGTAAAAAAAAAAGCATGGGATTTTGAAGGCCAGAGCACTGTGCCCTGAGATCATGGTAAGGAGCAGCACACTTTTCATTTTAAAGGCAACCGTTCAATAACGCTTTGTCCGAAACTCTTTTGCTTTTTATGTTTTCTTACAGAAAGCAAAATAGTTGATTTAAGGAAGTGTTATTAAATGGCCGAATTGCTGCAGGATACCACCAGTATTCAACAACTCCTTGTCCAGATCAAATCTGAGCTGGAAGAAATAGCCTAGCCATCTGTCAGGATCCCCCTATTCATAACCCTTGCTAGATTTACATTTAGTGAGGTTAGCCATTAATCCCCCTATTCTTTTGTCTTAGAAAATTTTGTGGCTCTATAGTCTGCAGGGTTGGGTGTTTATCCTCGATGATTCCTGCTAGGATCACATTGCTCAGGTATCGGCCTATGAAAGCACTGCATTACCCTTCCATCGTTATGGCATTATTAAGTTTGTAACAACAAAACCCAATTTATTAAGAATCACTTTTAAAATGAAAGAGAATTGCATATGTTCATATTCTCACCCCACCCCCACCCCCACCCCCAACCCCCACCCCACCCCAACCCCCAACCACCAACCCCCAACCCCAACCCCCAACCCCCAACCCCCAACCCCACGCCCACCCCAACCCCACCCCAACCCCAACCCCATCCCCATCCCCAACCCCATCCCCAACCCCACCCCCACCCTATCCCAACCCCTACCCCCAACCCCACCCCACCCCTAAACCTAAATGTCTTGATATTTTTTATTTTTATTAAATGTTATAGTGTGTAATTAAAATGTTATAATTCTATTTTTATATTGTAGATGAAATATACATGTTAGTTTGTATGGTACGTATGCTAGTGTAAATTTAGCGTATTAATGTTTAAATATCGATTTATGTACGTTTGTTAGCTGGGTAGCCATGTTGATGCTATGAAATCCATGGTTGTAGTTTAATTGACTTTGAAATAAAAAAAGATAACTTTATGTAAGTTTGGGGGTGTTAGTGTAAATAGTAAGAAATAAAAGGGTGTTAGTGTAAATTTAGTGTATTAATGCTTAAACATCGATTTATATACGTTTGTTAATTGGGTAGCCATGTTGATGTTATGAAATCCATGGTTGTAGTTTAATTGACTTTGAAACCAAAAAAGATAATTGTATGTACGTTGAGGTGTGTTAGTGTAAATGGTAAGAATTAAAGGGGTGTTAGTATAAATTTAGTGTATTAATGCTTAAACATCGGTTTATGTACGTTTGTTAGCTGGGTAGCCATGTTGATGCTATGAAATCCATGTTTTAGTTTACTTGACTTTGAAACCGAACAACATAACTGTATGTACGTTTAGGGGGTGTTAGTGTAAATAGTAAGAAATAAATGGGTGTTAGTGTAAATTGTATTAATGTTTAAACATTGATTTATGTACGTCTGTTAGATGGGTAGCCATGTTGATGCTATGAAATCCATGGTTGTAGTTTAGTTGACTTTGAAACCAAAAAAGATAATTGTATGTACGTTTAGGGGGGTGTTAGTGTAAATGGTAAGAAACAAAGGGGGTGTTAATGTAAATTTAGTGTATTAATGTTTAAACATCGATTTATGTACGCGTGTTAGCTAGGTAGCCATGTTGATGCTATGAAATCCATGGTTGTAGTTCAATTGACTTTGAAACCGAACAACATAACTGTATGTATGTTGGGGGACTTTGAAACCGAACGTGCTTACTTTCAAGCAACATTTATTCTATTTCTTCTCTTTCCATTCCTCTGGTTTAATACTCATATTGGGGGTGAGGGAAATGGGGTTGGACCATTTTTGTTATTATTATTAACTAATTGATTTTGGATAACTTGTACATGTTTAGGTTTATCCAGCAAAAAAAGCAAAGAAATGATGATTATGCCATAAATGTATTCCTATGATATGGTAAGCTTCTAAAGCTTCTTGTTTGATCATATGAAAACAATGACTTACTTTTTCTTGTTGATTTTTAATCAAAATAGTAATTTTACTTGGACAGGTTTTCTAGCTGATTGCGGTGAAGATGAAGTTTTTTTTGATACTCATGTCGTAGGATTTTTTTAATTTTATTTTTAGTTTTTTTTAATTAGATATAGTTTACATGGATTTGTACAAGTTTAAATTTACAAGTTAATTCTAGAAACAAGTTTTTAGTATTAATTGTTATGTATAATTTACATGGATTGTTGTAATAACATTTACAGTTTGATGTTTTTAAATTGGTTTTATATTATTGTTTATTTTGTATCTTTAGTTTTGTATTAATTGTTATATTATCAGGTACAAAAATTTATAATAATAATATTTTTGGGTTTTTTTTTTAATTTTTTACATTATTAGCGACGGAATTTTCCGTCGCTGAAATTAAAATTTAATAAATTTTTAAACGCCTTTAGCGACAAATTTTCCGTCGAAATTCAAATTTAATTAATTTTAAACGCCTTTAGCGACGGAAATTTCCGTCGAAATTCAAATTTAATTAATTTTTAAACGCCTTTAGCGACGGAAATTTCCGTCGCTGAAATTCAATTTTAATTAATTTTTAAAAGTCTTTAGCGACGGAATTTTCCGTCGCTGAAATTCAATTTTAATTAATTTTTAAATACCTTTAGCGACGGAATTTTCCGTCGCTAAAGGTTGAATTTCAGTGACGGAAAATTCCGTCGCTGAAAATCAACCTTTAGCGACGGAAAATTCCGTCGCTGAAATTCAATTTTAATTAATTTTTAATGCCTTTAGCGACGGAATTTTCCGTCGCTAAAGGTTGAATTTCGACGGAAAATTGCCGCTGAAAATCAACCTTTAGCGACGGAATTCCGCCGCTAAAGGCGCCTTTAGCGACGGAAATCGGTCCGTCGGCATCGGCGACGAAGAATTAGCGCCGAATGGCGAAAAATTCCGTCGCTAGGGGCCTTTTAGCGACGGAATTTCGCCTTTAGCGACGGAAAATTCGGCCGCTAAAGGTCATTTTTCTAGTAGTGGCGAGGATGCACAAAAAGGCTGAAATCAGGGACCAAAGTGTCAAAAATAGGTGAAGTTTGAAACAATTGGCTTGCCTAAAGGGAGCTTGGCGCGGCGCCCAAATAGCCTTATGACCGTGCCCAACTTTGCTATAGTGCGACCAAAATCGCTGAGAGTGCTACGAGTTCGCGTAATGTGCAATTCTTCCGACATCCCTGCACAAGCAAATGAAGCACGAAAAAGAAAAAGATATGACCGCGAGTCCTCTCTCGCCCTATAAATAGAGGTTCATTCGCCGAAAAAACAGAAAAAGCTTTCGGCGTTGTTGTTCTGTTACGCTGTTAGAATATAGAGCTATCGTGAGCGATAGTGAGTTCCCCTTTCCTATAAAGCCTCGAAGCCCTGCCAAAACTCCTCCAAAAGCAAATCCAACCGGTCAAAGTGATCCCTAGCCCCCCAGTTAGGTATCCACCTTATTTCCTCGGTCCAAAAACCTCGGAAAGAGCCGTTGCTCGCTGAGTAAAAATGCCAATCGGCCGTAAAACAAGCCCTTGTTACTCGCGTTCAGACAATAAACGCGGCGGCAAAAAAAAAACAAGCAGCTTGCTCCATCCGTTTCACGGGTCCCAAAGCAAATTTCGGGCTTACCCCGAACAGCGGCCCGAACCGGCAAAGCAAAAAAAAAAAACTCCCTCTCCCGAGAAGGACAGAGCGAGCATACCACGCTTTAAAAGGTGAGCCTTTAAGGGCGTTTATTTATAAAAAACTATTTTCCATCCGCCCCAATGTAAAAATATAAGCCGTTGTGATGCCCGGATTATTTTAGAAAATAGCATTAAAAAGAGCCATTATTATGGCCAAGTATTTTTAAGTATATTTGTAATTATTGGAAGAAGGCGGCTGCAAGTCCGTAAATAATGTAAATATGGATGTATTTGTTTTATTTTTTGTCTTTTAATGCATTATTTATTTGCTAGAAAAATATAACAAAAAACATACTTTAGCCAAAAACCGCTTTTGAGACCGAAAGTGCGAGTTGGGTGCCTAGCACCTTCCCAACTCGTAACTTAGCCTCCGAACTCGTTTTTGCATTTTCTGGTTTTTCTTTTTTTGGGTTTTCTTTATTTCTTCCTCAAAATAAAGATGACGACTCTATTAAAACATTTTGGATCGCGGTGGGGGCATCGCAACATTCCTTTCTTGCACTTTTCTGTTTTCCCCTAAAAAAGGGAGAATGAGAATGAAAGGATGATGCATTCCTATATCCTGGTATCCCCTAAAAAAGGGATAACTTGATATAGAAAACCCAAAGCACTCATAGTGATCTGAAATAGGCCATAAGACAATTTTCATAAAGTCTGAAGTGGGGCCTGCAACATCCTTTCTTGCACTTTCCATTTTTCCCTACACAAGGGATGATGTGAATGAAAGGATGATGCTTTCCTGTATCCTGTTATCCCCTAAAAAAGGGATAACCTGACATAGAAAACTCATAGCTCCTATAACGGACCAAAAAATTCACTGAAGTGACCAAGGCATATTCAACGCGTTTTTTGACAACACTCTTTCCGCATTTTTTTATTTCATCTTCCCCTAGATAAGGGAGGATGGAATGGAAAGCGTGATGTCCACATCCGTACGTCGCATTCCCCTAACCAAGGGAGCGCGGGGCGCGAGGCGCACTTCGAGGCACCCACAGTGGCGACTCTACTGGGGAGATCGTTTTTATTTTAAATAAAAATGGAGGGCTAGACTCATAAAAAAAAACTTTTTTTGTTTTTCTTTTGTTTATGACTAAAGTATGCTTGTTATATTTTTCTAAGCATTTGAATGTTGCATTCCTATACATCCGTGTCTATATTTGTGGATATGATTCTCCATCTTGCAGCAGTTTCATTCCAATAACTATTACAGATCAATTTTAAAAAAAAAATTCAAAAAAAATCAAAAAATAAAATAAAAAACTATATGTAATAAATTTCTGGGTAGCACAACAAAAAAGGGTCGGGGCTTTATTTTATTATTGTCTTATTTTCTGCCCTATATTATTATTCGGTTCTGTTTATTTTATTTATGCAATATTTGTACTTTTATTGCTTCATTCTGTCATTTTATTTTGGGGATTATGACCAATTTGTAATTAATAGGAATAGATAGATTCTCCGCTTTTCTTTCTATTTCTTGATGTGATTGCTTGTTTGCTCGCGCTCAAACTAAAAAAGCCGAGAAAATCTACAAATAACAGCAAGATAGGTCATATCTGTTTTATTATCTGTTTTGTATTTGAAAAAATAAATTTACTGCTTTTTAGATGCCGCACACACGCGCATGCATGTAAATATATTGCGAATTGCTACCCTACATCATGGCCAGCCTACCCCCTGCATAAGCCATCGTTAGATTGCATATATATTTTCAGGACACTTCAAAGACCGACCGGTTTTTGTATCTTTGAATCATGGGTCAGGCCCCTGTAAAAAAATAAAAAAATAAAAGATCGAAAAAAATGATATGAAATGAAAATGCACAAGTCAAAAAAAAAAGTGCAAATAAAAAAAATATATACACAGGGGCTGATTGATTATTCTTTGATGCTCGACCAAGACCATTTTGAATGGTGGATCCTGGAAAGAGTATAGGCCCTTCACCTGGGATCAGTCTGATCTTGAGGAGTCGAAAGGCAGGTGGAATACGAGGGTCCTATATACTCTGGAGAAAGAACTAATCGCCTTAAAAAGTCTCCGAACTGTCAAAACAAAGCATGTACTTGTCCGGTCAATTGTAGGAAAATGAATAATAATAATAATAATAATAAATATTAATAAAGGCATGCTGTACTCCAAGACCAAAAAGCCTTCAGCCTACCTTTTTGATACCTCCAAACCCATTTTCCTCGTAAACCTGGGCCGAATTTGGAAAAGCAGAGATAATACTGGCCGGTTGATACGGGAAACAAGTGCAGATCGATCGTAGCATCGTAACAGATCGTAAAAGGGCGTGATCGCTCGTAATGCGCAGATCCGAGCAAATGGTCGCTAAAATAAAAACAAGCTATGATGAGGCTAGCAACAATTGGAACAATCGAGTAGTATGCACCTCCTCCCGACTTCAAAGTCGGCTAAAGAAAGAATTGGATGCCCATGCGAAAGAATAATAAACCAGGTGGTTGGTAATATTTTAACAGGTTTCGCATAAACCTTGGCCGCCTCTCTCTCAAAAGATCAAAAGCCCGGATTATGCCCTTGATATTTCTTGCCTTCCGGAAACCAACCATCCCGATACCTCGTAAACATCATTTTCCAAGCTTTAAAACAAACAAGATTAGCCATCAACGATAATAATCCCATTGCCTAAGGAATATGATTTCAAATGCTCATAATTTAATCTATATCCTCCGTAAATCAACCCCCGATCTCCTTCACCTAAATGCATGCTACCATAACCAAAGAATTATCTTCCTCTCGATCCCTCAAATACTTATTCTCACAATTGACCCTGTGGTTTCCAAAGGAAATAATTTGTGTACTTTAAAAGGAACCTCCCTTAAGCCGTGGTCCAGTAGCCAATCCGCAGATATCCAGGAGAAAACTCCACCTAGCTATTTGACGAAATCTCAACTGTAATCCA
>JABEVN020004622.1:0-11943 GCA_013146195.2 Codonopsis lanceolata | reverse complement strand
CTCTTGCCGATGCGTAGGGATATTTTCCATATACTTAGATTCAAGATTATTTTTAGGACATTGATTTAAAGCTGAACTTATCTCCCTTAGAGATCCTGAAGGGTGTCATGTGGTTTACAATTTTCCATGCTAAACCTTTGTAATACCTTCTCTATATAATTCTTTTGTGATAATCCTAACATACCTCGTGAGCGATCACGATGTATTTGGATTCCTAATACAAAGAAGCTTCACCAAGATCTTTCATCTCAAATTTGTTAGAGAGGAATTTCTTGGTTTCCTTAAGAAAGGTCCTTATCATTACTAGCAAGTAAAATGTCATCCACATATAAGACCAAAAATATAAACCTACTCCCACTGAACTTATGGTACACACAATCTTCACCAAGATTCATTTCAAAACCAAATGAAAGAATAACTTGGTTGAATTTTAAGTACCATTGACGAGATGCTTGCTTAAGCCCATAAATGGATTTCTTGAGTTTACAAACTAGTTGACTAGTTTGATCCGAATCGATCACCATTTACGGTTTCTTCATATAGATAGTTTCCTCAATGTCGCCATTGAGAAAAGCTGTCTTTACATCCATTTGATGAAGCTCAAGGTCAAAATGTGCCACTAAAGCCATAATGATCCTAAAAGCATTTTTAGATGATACCGGTGAAAATGTTTCTTTGTAATCAATGCTTTCTTTTGAGTAAATCCTTTAGCGACAAGACGAGCCTTATGTCTTTCCACATTACCTTGTGAATCCCTTTTGGTCTTAAAGATCCATTTACATCCGATGGGTTTCACATTCTTAGGTAATGGGACAAGATCCCAACGTCATTATCATTCATGGATTTTAACTCTTCATTTATGGCATCAATCCACTTATGAGAATTTGGACCACTAATGGCTTCATGGAAGGTGATTGGCTCATCTCCCACTAAACCTAACGGTTCCTCATTCTCGGCAAGATATACATCATAATAATCCGGTATAGCACTCCTTCTTGCTCTATTAGATCTTCTTAATGGCACGGTTCTTCTTGATTTTGAGGGTGTTGAATTTCCTCATCAACATTTTCATGTTGTTCATTAATAGGAGAATTAACGTCATTTTGAATATTATGTTCTTGTCGAATTTCAGGCACAACTGCTTGATTTTCGATAGGAACTATAGGAAGAGGTATAGAAACGAATTCCTCTTCCATTTCTTCAAATTCAAAATTACTATTTAAATTTTCCCTCTAAATTCAACATCCTCAAAGAACCTAGCATTTCCCGTCTCAAAAAAGGTTATAGTTTTTGGGTCATAGAATTTATATCCCCTAGATCTTTGAGAATATCCTACAAAATAACTACTAACGGTCTTTGCATCCAACTTTCCTTCGTTAGGTCTATAAGGCCTAGTTTTGGACAACCCCAAACATGAAGATGATTAAGGGGCGGTTTCTTACCGGTCCATAATTCATAAGGGGTTTTGTCAAGTAGCTTTTGAAGGAGCTCTATTAAGTAGGTAGGTTGCGGTTTTCAAAGCATCGCCCCATAATGAGTGAGGTAAAAAAGTACAAGAAACCATACTTCTTACCATATCCTTAAGGGTTCTATTACGTCTCTCGGCTACACCATTCATGCTAGGTGTCCCCGGCATGGTGTAGTGAGGACAATCCCACACTCTTCCAAATAGCGAGCAAAGGACCCGGGACGTTGTTCTCCGAACCGTCATTCCGACCGTAGTATTCACCACCACGAAATCGGATCTAACGTTCTTAATAGTCTTTTCAAGTTGATTTTCAACTTCGGTTTTAAAAGACTTGAAAACGCGTCCAATGATTGAGACTTTTCATGAAGTAAATAAATGTATCCATAACGAGAGAAGTCATCTATGAATGTAATAAAATATGTTTGTCCGTTCCATGAAGGGGTAGGGAACGGTCCACATATGTCCGTATGAATTAGTTCTAAGACTTTTGTAGCTCTCAAGGATTCATTTTTGTTTGTACTATTTGTAAATTTTCCCTTAAGGCATTCAATACAAAAGTTATTTTCCGGAGTATCAAGCTTATGTAATATTCCCTCGGACACAAGCTTGTCAATTCTCCTTTTGGAGATATGACCCAAACGCCTATGCCACAAGGTATAAGAGTTTTTACTTGAAAACTTTCGTTTTATGCCTCGAGAGTTAGTTTCATTATTATGGGACTCATTTAATGAATTGACTGTGTCAAGTAAATATAGATTATCAATGTAAGACAAAGAGCTAGTACCAAAAAGTTTTGAATCAAAATATAAATTGCATTTATTATTGCCGAAGATACAGGAATAACCTTCCCGATCTAATGTAGTGACGGAAATCAAATTCCGTCTAAAAGATGGAATAATAAATACATTGTTCAAAACTAAATAATATCCAAGATACTAAGAGATAATCTAAAAGTCCCTATGCCCTCCACCTCTACCGGCTTTCCGGCTCCCATGTAGATGAATCTTTCACCTTCATTGGGCGTTCGGTAGTTCGCAGCAACCCCGCATACATGAACTTATGTGAGTAGTTGCACCGGAGTCTAACCACCATGTATACGAAGGAATTGAAACTAAATTAGCTTCAGTACAAACAAAGCTAAATGACATACCTTTCTTAATTCGCCATTGGCGATACTTAGGCCAGTCGGGCTTCATGTGAGTGGGGTCCTTGCAAAAGAAGCACTTTTTCACTTTTTGATCATTTGATGATCCCTTAGGCTTCTTTGTCGCAACCGCAATCTCCTTACCTTTTCTCTTAATCCCACGAGAAGAGGTAGATGCATAATGTGCACTTTCGGGTTTGGTGTGTTTCAACCTATCTTCTTCCTCCGTGACATGTGAAATTAATTCATTAATATTCCACTTGTCCTTTTGACAATTATAGGTCGTTTCAAAATGACCAAATTGTGAAGGAAGAGAAATTAAAGCCAAATGCACAAGCAAGTCTTCCGATAAGTCCAACTTGAGTGCTTTTAATTTCGTTGATAGATGAAACATCTCCATTATGTATTCCCTTAGATTTCCGGTGCCCTTATACCTCATGGAAACAAGCTTCCTCAAGGTAGCACTTGTTTCCGATTTATCGCTTTTTGCAAAGCGTTGTTCTAGGGCATCTAGGAAACCTTTTGCACCATCATCCTCGGAGACACTGTTTAGAAATGTCTCCGGGACTGCATTCTTAATTATGCTTAGGCTGACGCGATTAGAACGCTTCCACCTCTCTGAACTTAAGCGGTCTTCCGCAGTGCTTTTATCAGTTAGAGGGGCAGGAGCTTGTTCTCTTAATGCGAGGTCAAGGTCCAAACAGCCTAAGACCATAATAATCTTGTTTTTCCAAGTTTTAAAGTTTGTCCAGCTTAGCAAAGGAATTGAGTTTAAGGCGTAGTAATGATGAAGCAATCGATCAAATCTGAATGAAGAGAACAAAAGAATGAAACAAAACATATATAAGAAACTATACAATGATTAATTATAAAATGAATTCCATCATAGTAAAAGATAATCAATATGACATCAAGACTAATCTTTGGATTGCGAATTGACTCACAATTTGATTTATCTTAGGGTAAACAAATAGCTTAAACAACACATTTTAAATACTTGCCTTCCTTTGGGCCGGATCAAGTATAAAAAAAATGTCCTAAAATTTAAGGTATTTGTTCCCCGGTAATAAAGAATGTAAACAATTCACTTTAAACACCCGCCTTCCTTTGGGATGGTTCACAGCGTTTAAAATGATCAAAAGTTTAGTTCAATTATTACCCTATGAATGCAAATACTTAGTCAATAACAAGGTCTCCTTTGGGAAACAAAACATGTTATCACATATCAATATTTACATTCATCACTTTAACAAATTTGTATTTAAATAACATAAATTGTTTTGGCAACAATATTATTTAAACAATGAATAAATTTGTTTAAGCATATAATTAATCATACTTTAGGGCACTTAAGACTTTAAGGTAATTTCTGAAAATTTAAAAGGTAAAGAAATAAGCGAAATTTATTAATAAAAGATAATATCCTTTTGTTCTACCCGTCCATTCTTAAAGTTTAATAACTCCAAGAACCACCGAAGCGCGACTGGTGTCCAGACATTATAATTTATTAATAGATTATCAAAATTTTGGGCAACGAAAAGTCACCAATTATACTCAAAAAGTCACCACGGTTGGACCATTGCCTTTTGATAATTTGATGAAGCCTTTTATGAACAGTCTTTCAACCAAATTTCCATTTTAATGCATTATAATTATTGGCTATGTAAATGGGACAAGTTTGCACTTTAATTAACATGATTCAAACAAGTAGACCTAGATTTACACACTCCAAACACATGATGTTGGCTATGTAAATGGGGTAATCTTGTATGAACCATTGTGTCTCTTAAAACTTGATCTTACCATTATTGCCAGAAATTGAATGAAGTTCTTAATTTAATGGTGACTCAAAATTTTTTTTTCAACCAAAGTAAGTAGATCCGCATACTCACAACACATTTAAAAAAATGCGTGGCTATGCATATGAACAAACTCACAACGCATCCAAGGATGGTGGCTATGTTCAAAAATGGGATAATCTTACATTAAGGATTGAAAGCCTTTTGAGTAAAACCAAAATTCAGAAATAGAATGAAGTTATGAACATAATACTCTTAGACAAATGAGTATTATGTACAAGAACAAAACCAAGTGTAATTATACATGGATTACAAACTTAAACAAATTAAAGCACAAGACTTTATAAGAAATTCAAACTCAATCTAGTATATGAGCAGGCTCTGATACCAATTGTTGGAACAATTACGATCCATTAAACATGAACCGACTCATTACTAGATTAAGAAGAGAAGAAGAAGAAGAAGACGGAAGCGTGTAATTACCTTGTGATTCCATGTTCGTTCTTAATCTTGTTCTTGTTCTTGAGTAAAGAGGATGAAGTAAGAAGATAGACTTCAAATTAGGGAGGAGTAGATCTTCTAAATGATGAGTGCCCTTTAATCTCTTTATTCTTCAATTACTTAGGAAGAGTTTTTGACTGAATGAAAATAATGTAACTAGTAGATACATAGGCTTGATGGATAAGCCTTTATATAGGAATCCAAGGGGCACTTCATTTAGGGACTACACCTATTGATATATAAGATATTACCATTATGCCCATCATTTAATGGTATACTTATATTATGGAATTCTACATATTATGTTGAGTTCTATGCTTTATACCATATATTATAATATTGATCATTATATTATTAAGTATTTGTATGTTATATTAATCCATGTTCTTACACATACTTCACTTCCTGTGCGTTCACTTCTAACTGCACACTACCCTCACCGTGCACAAATCATTCGCCGCACACACCCTCTTCTGTGCGTTTGCTGCGTACCGTACACCCTACCTCTTGTGAACTAAATCTCCATCTCACAAGCCCACACATGTGCACCACGAATATGCCGCACAACCCTCAAATTTGTCTAACATTTAAAAAAATTATGACTTCTCTATTTACTTATTTAGGCTTGAATTGATTCTATATAACCTCTAATATTACTTATTTGTTGTTGATTACAGGAGGTCCAATTGATAGGTTCTGTAATAAATAATATATTAGGCGTCGTGTCATCGCATCGGCCAGACGAGAAATGCAACATGTGCGTGACGCAGAAGTGCCCCTGGAGCATATAGATCAAGAGCCCATACATTTTCAGGATCCCGAGGCGGGCGAGGCAGAGCCGGCGTGAGCTGAGCACGAGATGGGATTTCCTGGTGGTCCACTTGACCCATCTTTGTTGATTACGTACAAGACACACGTACGAGCATCGATTTGGAGTGGACAAGAGCGAGAGGTTTTGAAGTTTCACCATCATCGTTCAAAATTACGTCAGTGGGTCATTCCGGAGGGTGCCCAAACATGGAGGGATTTGGTAAGGGGAGCTAGGATCCATACCCTAAGGAACCTGACCTATCTTGATGTTCACAAACCGTTGCTTTCAGCGTTTGTGGAGCGGTGGCATCGAGAGACAAACTCATTTCATTTGTCCTTCGGTGAAATGACGATCACACTGGATGATGTTTTCTGTGTTACTGAACTTCCGATATCAGGGTCGCCATTATTTGCTACACAAAACATCAATTTTGAGTCTGCTAGCGAGATATTGGGAGTGTCCAAAGGTGAGATGATCAAGGGAATGGGAGGTAGAAGGGGTGCTTCAGTCAAGTTAAAGTGGTTACGTAATAGGTTTAGTGAAGATGCCAGTTCTGATGATTTAGACAAGGCGACATGTTTGGTGAGGGCTTACATGTTGTACCTCTTAGGTTGCACCATCTTCACGGATAAGCGGCTCACGAAAGTGATGCTCTCATACTTGCATTGGCTGGAGGATCTTCATAATGTACATACCTATGTGTGGGAAGTTGTCACCTTGGCTTATCTATATAGATAGCTAGGCGAAACGTCCAGATATGAGACGAAGCAGATAGCTAGATACTTCACATTATTAGAGACATATTTAAAATTTATAGTTTTTTTGACATGTTTAATTTATAGTTGGATATTTCATATCTAGTTGAATGTTTTATTACATGTAGGCATGTATATACTTACGATTTCCACAGTTGAGCCTTGATCATAATGTGGGGTACCAAAACACAAGCGCTTGCTCGTATGTGGAAGCGTCGAAAATCAAGGAATAAACATGGACCGATTATGGGCTATACGTGAAAATATTGACATGCTACGGCGAATGGCGTTAGTATTCATCTTTTGCATTTATTTATGCTCGTGCTTTAGTCATTCGTTATTAAATTGTTGTATTAATAAAATTTTAAATATGTTGTAGGTTGCGTGGACCCTTACGGCGACACGGTCGAGGAGCATTTTTCATTTCATCAAAACTCCTTATATCATGGATGCGTAGTCATGGGAGCCAATGTGGAGCCATACTTACCGAGGCCAAGTGTTTCGGCGACGGTTTGGGACCGTGCTGAGATAATTCCATCTATCCCTATCGCACATGACATCCCTGTTAGAAATAACCCTTGCAATTTGATAATGTGGATAGAACTTGCAGCTTACTAGAACCTTGTTGAGAGCCATATATTATCTTTGGAACAATTTGGGCGAGCTACTCGATATCCATCTGAATGTTCACCCAGAATACATGGATTGGTACTTGCGAATTTTCACATCCCATTGTGCGAAGCCCGTTGCTCGTCGACTAGTGTTAGGGTGACTAATCCCTGAAATCAATAATGCGAGAGTGTTTCGACTATTCGCAATTTGAAGCGGGACCGATAATGCAAAGATTGTGATCGGGTGATAGAAGTATAACATATGAGGAGTTAGTGTTGGTGGTATCGATTGTAGATAGCTTTGTATAAGGTCCTGTTGGTGCCCTGGAATCGCTCCTGCGCCCCGCACGCCCTTTTCTAGGGGAGGCCTTGGCGTCTTGAAGGAAAGGACATCACGCTTTCTATTCCATCATCCCTTGTTTAGGGAAGGCGAAATTAAAAATGCGAGACGTGTGTTGTCGACAAGCGTTGAATACGCCTCAATCACCGAGTGAGCTTTGGTCCATTATGAAAGCTTTGGATTTTTCCGTATCTCACCATCCCTTGTTTAGGGGAAAATAAGATACAAAAAACACATCACCCTTTTCAGTCTCATCTTCCCTTTTTTAAGGGAAAACAGAAAAGTGTAAAAAAAGGATGTTGCGAAGGCGCGTGGGAACACGCCCTGCCTCACTGTGGACTTTTGAAAAATTGTCTTAGGTCATTATGAGTGCATTGTGTTTTTTCCTATCTCATCCTCCCTTGTTTAGGGGAAGACATGATACAGAAAATGCATCACTCTTTTTATTCACATCGTCCCTTGTTTAGGGGAAAATAGTAAAGTGCACAAAAAGATGTTGTGAGCCTCACCATGACCTTATGCTTATTTTGGATTGCTATGAGTGCATTGAGCTTCTCATATCTCACCCTCCCTTGTTTATGGGAAAACAAGATACAAAAAATGCATTACCCTTTGCATTCCCATCGTCCCTTGTTTAGGGGAAAACGGGAAAGTGCAAGAAAAGGATGTTGCGGGCCTCACTGTGATTCAAAATGTTTTAACAGTCGTCATATTTATTTTAAGGGAAATAAAGAAAAACCAAAATAAACCGAGTTTGTAAAAAGGGTTCAGAGGCTAAGTTACGAAGTGGGAAGATGTTAGGCACCCAACTCGCCCTTTCGGTCTCAAAACAGTTTTTGGCTAAAGTATGCTTTTATTATATTTTTCTAACAAATAAATAAACTATTAAAAGCAGATATATCTATGTCTACATTATTTACAGACTTACAGCCACCTCTTTCCGATGATTACAAATACATTTAAAAAATATTTGGCCATAATAATGGCTCTTTTTAGTGCTATTTTCTACATAGATCGGGCGGCATAGCGCTTATATTTTTACATTGGGGGATAAAAATAACACTTTTATAATAAAACCATTAAAGGCTCATCTTTAAGAGTGAGTGTGCTCGCTACGTCATACAGGAGAGGAAGTCTTTTTCTCTTCTTTGTGGTTCGGGCAAAACAACTACTTTCGAAAGTTGCTATCGAGGCAGATCAAGCGGGCGAACAGCGCTTGTGTTTGTTATTGTTTGCTTCGCTAGCGGAAATCGGGTAAATGCTTGCTTCTTTCTCACAAGCGGATTTGACCTTTGGATTTGGGCGAGCAAGCTGCTCTTTTTGGGATTTTTGGCCGGGAATAGGGTGGAAACTTAGTTGGAGGGCTAAGGCTCACTTTGACCGGTTGGTTTTGTGTTTGGAGGAGATGGCGAGCTTGAGAAACTTATAGGAGGAAGAACTCTCTCTATCTCACGATCGCTCTCTCACGACGTAAAATAAGCGCCACAGGCGTATCAGTGAGAAATTTCTCCGACCTAAGCGGGCGGGACACCTCTATTTATTATGGTGAGGAGGGAGGGACACCTTGTCTTTAAAATTTCTTCTTTGTGCTTCATCGGCTTGCCCTGCTTGAGGCTTGTGCTAATTCTCAAATCGTAAACCTTTGTTTGGGCTGAGCGCCATTAAGCACTCTCGCGCATCGGTTCCTTTGGTGGTGGCATCTAGAGCCTTTTTAGCCTCCTTTTTGACACTTTGGCCCTTACATTTCATTATTTTACGCATCTGCTTTGTCTTTTGCATTTTTAAACCATGTAACTTGACATTTGTTAAGTTTAAACATGTTTGATATCGCATGTCAATGTTACATACAGTCTGAAATTGAGGTGTCTGAGGTCGGAGGAGGAGACATGGCATCTCGAGTTGAGACTTCGTTGTAGGAGCCATAACTTTGATTATGTATTTTTAGACATGTTTGTATTATGATATTTTGAAGACATGTTATGTATGTTTGAGACATGTTATTGTTATGTGTTTTGAGACATATTACTATTTTTAGATATGAGCTTATTTATCTTATATTATTATTTTGTAAAAATAAAATCACACAAATTGAACACAAGATGAAATTTAATACAAACCAAATATTTGATGCCACCAAAATTTCAAGTTTAAATAGATTTCCATATCACTAATCCAAATATACAATGCAATCAACATTCAAAGTTTAAATGGCATATCACTAATCCAAATGATATTGTCCAAACTTTTGAGAAGAACAAATTGCTCATCACTATATGAAAAAAGCGTGACTATAAATTGATTTCCAAGTACTGTACATTCCACGGTTGTGATTCACATCCATTATTGGAATGAGAATAGCGGGAACAACCCTAAATTAACACACGGAATTAAATGAAGTAAATATTAATAAGATACAATTTATTAATATATAATGTGTATGTGAAACAATGATGTCTATTTATGAAAAGTGAGTACTGAATAAAATGATCATCTTTGTTACTCTTAGATACAAATCAATTTTGGATCGATTGGGGGGTTCTCAATGGTAAATATGTAAAACAATGACGACTATCTAATACCGGGGAAACACGGTTGTAAAAGCGATGTCACCAAGTGCCCCATATCATTTGCATCAAACCAATATTTCTTGCAGCGATTTCTTCATGGTGTTCGAGAATTATTCTTCACTTTCTCAACATGCTTATGCTTAATAAACACACGTGCGCACAACTCTTGGTTTTCATTAACTCTGCGATAGATCGATCAAACCCTACTCCATGAATTCTCATTTTGAAATAACAACCATGCTATGACACAAAATAGCCCAGTGGCCATTCATCATGTCGGTTATGTACTCATGAAATCTCTTTGGGAATTGATTAATATGACCATTAGCCATCCTCACAATGCGTTGTCGCACAACCTATTGAAACATAACATATTAAAATCAACATTATATATATATATATATATCCCATCAAGTCAAAGATATATATTTACCTCACGTGGTATAGTAGTGAGCGTGGGAGGTTGTTGCGATGGACCAACCTCGTATACCAAACCTTGATCACATGAAGAAGCGGTATCTTTCATCGATTCCACATACTCAAACAAACTAGGATTGCGTTTGGTTGGTTTGGACTTTAGCCTTTGGGGCTTGGACGACCACGAGTGCGAGTCTCATAGCACTGTCAATGGCGTTGTTATTGGCTCCGCACCTTTATCATTCTTTTGAATATCAACAATTTCTCTAGCAATGTGGCTTCATGAAATTTTGCAACTCTCTATATAATCGAGTCTCAATTTTGACGTAATACTAATATCAACATTCTCAATTTTTGTTGGTAACATATCTAATTTCCTCCATAATGCATTAATCGATCAATGAGAATTGACATGTCATTTCTCGAGATATTCGCTATCTCATGTGCCAAGGTAGTCGCATGTCTTTCTCAATACACACCCACACAATAATGAGTCTACATGCCCATCCTCGGGTAAGCTGTTCATCGATCGTATATCTTATTTATCGCAATTATCAACACCAAACCTCGTAGGTGTTGAAATAATACGATTTGAATTTCGTAGAACTATTGTTCGACTATTCGCAAATGAACCCTTGATTGCAATATGTGAGGTCTCAATGAGTGTGTGAATTTGTTTACAATATGTCTCAAAGTCACCTTGGCTCGATTGAAGCTGTCTTTTCAACGCCGAATGTTGACTCTCCACCCTAAAATAAAATACAATTAATAACAATGTTAAGTATTTTTATATCATTTATACATTTAAATAAATTAATTAAATATTAAAAACTTTTAAATTTATGCTTGTTGTGTTATTGTCGAAATGCATTATATTATTCGTCCAACAAGACACAAATATTTCCTTATACGACCAATCCATTGGTTAATGACATATTGAGCAATTGTCGGATAATCGGTGAAACTTATTGTAGTCTCAGAAGGTAATCATCATACGATGACTCGGTTTTGCGACCACCAACGTATTCCAAGCAACAATAAATTGATCTAATAATTCTTTAAATGTGAAACATTTTCTTACAATTTGCCACAATGTTTTTATTAATATGCCACCGAAGAAAATGTTTTGTTGTTGGAAAAGTTACCTCAACTACATTCATCAACACAAGATCTCGATTACAATCACGGTGGATAGAGAGGATTGATTCATCAATGTTTTCAAGATAGTAAGTGCCCAAATGTAGTTTTTGTTGCTCAAACCCCATATAAACACATGCAACAAAAGAGTCATGTTTGTCGACGTGACACCAACGATCTCCAATAAGGGTAACTTATACTGTTTGTCTTGTAAGTGCAATCTATCAAGAGAACGCGTTTGGAAAAGAGCGCAATAAGTCAACGCTGGTTGGGTGAGCAAAGAACAAATCATTCATAGTGTTAGTCGACTCACATCTCATATGATGATAGTAATATCCATACTCAATCAATTTCGGCACAAGTTGCATCTTGATCGACCATTCACGCTCAAAA
>JABEVN020004621.1:0-11958 GCA_013146195.2 Codonopsis lanceolata | reverse complement strand
GCATTGTCTATGCACAACCTCATCGTCCCGTATCTTTCTTCTTCACAAATAAAGCGGGTGCACCATTGGTGATACACCTAATGAGCTCCTTCTCCAACAATTCTTGTAAGCATGCTCCTTCATTCTTTAAAGTTACATTGGAGCCATTCTATCTGATTGCTTTAGAGATTGGGGTGTCCCGTGCTAAGTCAATTAAGAATTCCTCCTCTCTGGTGGAGGTGTTCTTCGAAACACCTCAGTATCTCCTTAACCAGTGATCTCAAGACTAACCTTCCTTACGTGTATCGTGTGCGCCAAATAACCTTGGCAACCCTTCATATGCGGTCTGAGCTTGCATTGACGAGATAAAACTGTTAGGGCCGTCGGCTAGAACCCTTAAATCGAAACTCCGGTTCTCACGGAATACTAAATATTACCTCCTTCCCAAAAGCAGTCCACCTTAGCATGAAAGGCGGCTAACTTGTCCATTCCCAAAATTATATCGAAATCTTGAATATCTAAGGAAATCGATCTATAGGCATTTCTCTACCTTCCAAGTTCAACGAACATGACCTATATACTGAAGTCACTGGAATAGAATCTTCCGTTGGTGTATCTATAACTAACTAAATATTTAGGTTTTGTGGCGGCAGTTTCATGCGTTGCGCAAGGGATGTAGATATTACATAATGCGTTGCACCCGGATCAATCAATGCATACAAACTACGAGAGGAGAGTTGGGCCGATACACGCCACCACGTCATTAGTAGCGAGGCATCTCTTGCGGTCATTGCATATACTCTACCCCGATCCCTTGGTTTAGGTTTGTCCCCGTCACCGATGTTCTTAACAACCCGATTCCTCAGTGGCTCAGGGCAATCTCTGACTTTGTGTCCCATCTTGCCACAATTAAAACAAGCTCCTGTTTCCCTGTGGCAAGCCAATGTCGGATGCTTTCCCCCACAAGTCTTACAACTCTCAATGTCCCCGATTTGCATTCCATCTGTCACGACCTTGGTCCTATCTACGATCTTGTCCTTGATTTCGATTCGACTCGATTTGACCCCTAGATCTATTGTCCTCTGTGGTTCTCCTCTTGTGCTTGTAACTACCTCCTCGATGACTTTGATCCAGAGAACTATTTCCTCGATAACCGGTGATCACGAGAACTACCTCTAAGATTCTCAAAATCTCTCTTTTTCTCCTCGCGCTTCTTTTTATAGTTTGCTGATACTCGTTCAAGTATTCTAGCCCGGTCGACAACTTCAACATAAGTCTTCAACTGTAAGGCTACTAAGCGATGACTAATTCTCCCATCGAGGCCTCTCTTATTCTGCGCTTTTGCTTCTCATTCTCAATGAGATCCAAAGCGTATTTTGATAGCTCCGTGAATTTGACAGCATACTCATCCACCGTCATCTTACCTTGTTCTAAATTTAGGAATTCAACCAGCTTGCCATCCTGCACACTTTCAGGGAAATATTTCTTGTAGAAGACCTCGAGGAAAGTCTCTCATGTGTATTCTTTTGCCCCAGTTGCTACATCGATTCTCATCTCGGACTGCCACCACTGATCAGCCTCTCCGAACTTGAAAGTGGCGGTTGACCTTTTGTTCACTCGTGAGGGTCATCGTTCTAAAATTTTTCTTCATACTTTCAACCCATTCCTCGGGTTTAATTGTGCTGGCGTGCTGAGGAGCTTAGGGCTTCTCTTCTATATGTCAAGGGGTCCTTTGCTCTTTGTTCGAGGTTGAGGAACTGAGGCGGAGGTTGCGGTCTTTGCGGTGAGGTTGTGGTGCGGCATTTGTGGTGCGGTGAGGCGTGGTTGGACAATTTGACCAATCTTGTTTACAGCTTGGGTCAAATTTTGTAGAAGGTTCATCATAAGGACAGGGTCCACTAAAGTGGGATTTGTTGCGTTTGGCTGAGACACTTCAGGGGCAGAGTTTTCATTACTCATACTAAATTGGGTTCCAGATGATTCCCACACACTTTCAGAAACGAAGTCTTCTACTGCTCTTCCTCCCCTGTTTCCTCGGCCACGACCACGACCTCGGTTAGTGGTACGTCCTCCTCTACGTGCCATATTCTAATACAAAAACGAGGAAGTGAAAAAAGATATCTAAGATTCCATCATACTAAGATGTGATTGCTAACTAACATGATGTAATTGGAAACAATCTACACACTTGTTACGTAATATCAGATTCCTTCCCAAAGTTGTTCTCAAAATCTTATGCTCTCGAAACCAATATCAAATACAAAAATATGGTTGAAAGGAAACATCAATGTATTCAAAAATAATCTCCCAAAATTTATTAAGTATCAAAAAAAAATATAGAAAATAAATAAAAAATTTCAACCCACATCTCAAAATTTGGACATACTTAGTGTATTCTGTGTCTTATGACTAAAGATAACAAGAAACCATTTGAACAAACCTAACAACTATGATGGCCATAAACGAAATTTTAAAACTACTGCAGGAGTGATATCCTATCTAGTTTCCTGACTCGGACGCGTCTTCCTCTTCACTTGGATCATAATCATCATTATTCTAACCGATATTAGCATTAGCCTCCTCACCCACGAGAGCCACAGAGTTGACATCAATTTCTATATCGACGCTTTCGTCATCTTCAGCCTCCTCCTCAGGCCTTGGATCCTCTTCTCCGTTTAGACCATCAACAATGGCCACTTGGAGTGCGTCCCATACTTTTTCAAAATTCTGATGCGTCTCCCTGAGTCTGAGGTGCATCTCCCAATTGTGTGCCTGAGACTCCGTGATATCGTCATGAGGCTTATGAAAAGTGTACTGGACATCCTTTAACACCTGTGTTTGTCGTCGCAGTTTAGCTTCTAGCTCTCTTTTCTCTTCTCTCAACTGTTTATTGATCCTCTATGCTTCGATTAGCATATGGTGTGTCCTAGCTAACATTCTCTCTGTAACTTCCAGAGGCGAAGCAACAGACTTCCGAGCCGTTGTTTTACGCGCCATTCCTACAAGTGAACGAAATTACATCAATTTTTAGTGAAATAATCATTTCCTTAATCGTTTGTTAGATCATAACTTAATTAGCTATTATCAAAACTTATTGCAATTGAGTAGCCAAGGGTATACAAAATCATAATCCTATTTTCTCATCCTCTCCAACTTCCACCATTCTAATGCTAAGGCTAATCGGATCTAAAGCCTAAGCTCTGATACCAATCTGTAACTCCCCAAACTTGGGTCCCACTACATGGGCCCACATTTGGCCACGTCACTACAATTTCAAACTTAAATAAAGACTAGTCAAACGTCATCCAACCAGAATTACAAAAGTCTCCAATTTAAAATACAGTCATCCAAAATAAATTTCAAAACAAAGTCTACTAAATTTACTACGTCTTCATTAAATTCCAAAACATGTAAATATGACCTAAAAATCTTGATTTCTTCACTGGTATCCTCTACCTCAAGCTTAGTCCTTAATTTCGACCTGGAAGGAGAGTGATGTGAAGGGTGAGCGAACAAAGCTCAGTAAGATCATACGTCGCCCCTCCGGTTTCTAAGGAGGGGTGACTCAAAGAATAATCGTATTGTATGAAAGACAAAGTTTAGAAATTTGATAACTTGCAAAATCAAGAGATAAGTATCGAACGACAAGAATATAAATTCTTTTTAAATTGAGAGTTCAAACAAAACAATATGGATCAAATAAGTTTGTTATTACTGACTGTCCCAAACCAGTTAGTAATAACCAAAGATCAAAAATATTTATTAAGATCAGGTAAGGGTCTTTTGACCAAGAACCAAATCCCCCGAAGGGTACGCAAATCCCCCTTAGGGCACACAAATCCCTCGTAGGGTACAAAAATCCCCCGAATGGTACAATATTAAGGTATATCCGGATAACCGCACTCACAGGCCTAGTGGTGCAACTTCAATTATTTCAAATGTTGTCACGAAAATCCCCGTGACGGGTTGTTCATACTTAGTGATCATAAATAGTTTCAAAACATGAATAGTACTGTTAATGTACTATTATCAAAACGTAAATCAGATCAAAATTTGTCATTTTCGATACCAAAGAGTATTCCGACAAGGTTTACAAATACAAAGCAATTTCTCAATAACAAAGGTATTTCATGAAAAATCAAAGTCGACATGAAATCTGCGAAACGAAGATATAATAAAGATATCCAACAAAGCTAACGACGGAGTCAAAGCAACTACCGACATGAGGTCGGACATGGCAAATGAAAGAACGAAATTCAAGAATAGCGAAAGCCTAACATTAAAATTATTATTATTTTTTTAATATTTTACAAAAAACCTAAAAGAAACGTAATCCCTTACCTTCGTATGCTTATCAAAGATATTCCCGCGACACGTACGATCGTCCTAAGCTCTCTTGTGCAAATCTAAAAATATAATGTAACAAAAGTTACCAACTATTATATTAATAATTAATCAACTAATATTTAATATCTTAATACAAAATCTATAGATACATTTATATATACATAGTATTTATAGACACAATTATTACAGTGGCATAGTTATATTTGTTTGCTCTCAATCCAGTACATCCCATTTCTACTTTACTACCATTCACTACTTTAACCTATTTTCTTTTCATATTTAAATCAAAACTCACGGCACACACTATTCCAACAGTCATACTATTTTCAATCAAAACCCAATCACTGTCATGCATATTAATACTTAAACTTTTTATGCATAAGACTCAATGACACACACACACCCATGTCTATTCACATATATCTCCAGTTTATATCATAATCCACCCTAAGCTATATACTGCACCTACATACAAACATGCAAAAACCGAACCTATTCCCAGGCTCCTTTCTGAACGTGCTCTCTCTCCATTACTGTATATTACATTATTGTAGCCAATTATTATTTAGCCATGTACAGAGATAAAATAAAAAAAATAAAAAAAATAAAAATACTACCCACTCTTATACTTTTCATCTAATGTACAAATCAATCCCCTTTTCTTTAATACCAAAATATTTGGTAATTCTTTATAATATGGAAAAATAATTGGGAAAAGTCAACCAACAATATAAAGAATACTACTCCCTCCATCATATATATATATTATCATTACATGTACTTGCACCTTAACCCAAAATCGATTAATGAAATTTGTGAAACAAGATATTATAATAATATCATATATTTATAATCATTACTCCTATCTCATAGGTATAGGTATGTACTTGCATCTTCACCCAAAACCGATTAATTGAATTGTGAAATAAGATATTATAATATCATATGCACATAATCATTACTCCTATCTCATAGGTATAGGTATAAATATGTATTTTTGATATATCAAATAGCCTACACATTGTACATGTACCAAATAACCCAAAAATTTGAACACACCCAACTGCAATACTGTACAATAAACAATTCCAACTTGACTATATCATCATAATATAATGGTTTACCTAATATGTCTCTTCCTTCAAGATTTCATCAACTGTCTATTCCCTCAATTCGGCTGCCGCAATGACCCTCTTTTCGACTGCCGCACTGACCTTTTTTTTTTTGTGTACTCGATTTCTCTCCATCTCTACTCTTTATGTAGATAAAACCCTATTAGGTTTTCTAACCCTAACCACCTTAACGGACCGGACCAGAATTCATTTAAGTTACACTCATAAAAGAAAATTAGTTATTTGATATGAGTCAAAAATGGGTCAAGTTCAATCTAATTTAATTGGTTACTAAATAGGTTCAAACCATTAAATTAACACAAAACAATTATAACATTAATTATATAGGTCCAAAACGATTGTACTATTAATTAATGCTAATTAATATTTCAGCTAAAAAATTATCGGGGTATTACATATATAGTGGCTAAAATGTCTACATAGCGATTAGTGTGGCAACTGTCTTTAGAATCAACGGTGTAAAAGAATAGTTTAGTGTTAGTTTCCCTAAAGGCACGGACCAGCAGGCTTCAACAGCAGCCTTGAAAGTACAGCTCACCAGCAGACTTCTAAGTCTGCTCAGCTCCAGAAAGATGTTCAGCCAAACACGTGGATTTAGATTATATTATTTGCTTTATATATGTTATATCTAGTCAAATAATATTTGAATTTCATTTCATCAGACTTCCCTCTCAAAAGGTCAACCATGTCCTTGCTTGATCACAAATAGCTGTACAGACTAAATGTCCATCCTATCGTCTGAATTATGAAGTCTGAAAACATTACCTCTTTTGGCTTAGAAGACTTTTAAGCTGTAACGCCTGCAAGCTGCAAAATTACTTTGTTTTGTATGAGGCTCTGCAACATTGCATCTTTGATGACAGTCTCACCACACTCATTCCACAAAGCGCCGAATTGCATTTAATGCATTATAACGTTGGACACATCCTCTCCATTTTGAAATCCAACGGTCCTGAAGACCTCCTGAAGTATATATTCAAGACTTGATGATCTTAACAACACACATCGCTTATGCATTCAATACTCAAGCTTCATCTTCAATACATAAGTATTCAAGAAATCAAAGGACAAGAACTAACACTTCAACAAACTTCCTAAAGCTGCAGATCTACTTGTCATGAATCATCATCAGCTTCTTCTAATTTGCTATTAACTGTTCTTTACTTTAGCACTTGAGAGAACAATTATTCTTTGATTGTTTTCTCATCATCAAACACTGGTTGAAAAATTATTTTGTACACGATCCATTAGAGATCTATTTTTCTCACCTAGTGGATAAACAAGTGCACCTTTCAAAATCCAAAGCTAACCACTTTGGTAATGGATGTAGTACTTTTTATAGTACGAACCACTTCTACATCCTTGCGCATCATTGTGTTTGAATTATCTTCTTTGAATTTATTCTGAACTACTTCAGCTTATCTACCTAATTCTGCTGCCCTAACTCTCCTTAAGAGTTAGTTATTTTCAAAAGAAGAAAATTCTTAGAAAATATTTTTAAAGCATTTAAAAAATATTGCTAGGCTATTCAACCCCCCCTCCTTTCTAGCCTAGATTGAGCCTATTTGGGACCAACAATTGGTATTAGAGCTTAATTATTAAAAAAAACTTGTTTTTTTGAGAGTAACCTCTTGAGAATAGGTCCTATGGCTCACTATATCTGCCTACCTCGAATACAAGCCACATCCCAATATTGGATGAAGGCCACTTTGAAGTATGAAAAGACAAAGTTATGAGATACATGAATTTTATTGACAATCGTTTATGGCAATGTGTTCAAACAGGCCACCACATTCCAATGAAGCCAAATCTACTTGCTGAAGTAGGAGGTGGACCACCAGAAGTGCCTAAGTCCATAAATGAATGGACTGATGAAGAAAGGAAGCTCGTTGAGCTCGTCAGCAAATCTATACACATAATATCCAGCTCTGTCGACACCAGCACATATCATCAAATAATAAGGTGCAAAACTGCTAAAGAAATATGGGAAGCTCTAGTGAAATATCTGGAAGGAGACCTACCCATAAGAGACAACAAAAAATACAACTATATTCAATAGTTTGACTCTTTTAGAAAAGATCCAAAGGCGACGCTCCGTCAAGCGTATGACAGATTCTGTGAGGTAGTAAATAACTGTTATTCCTTAGGTAATGAATATAGTGTTAAGGAAGTCAATATGAGATTTTTAGCTTCTTTAGGAAGTCTGTGGCATGTCAAAACCACAACCATTAAAGAGTCCAAAGGCTTAAACTCCATGCATCTTCGAAGTCTGTATGCGAGTTTAACTATTTATGAGCAAGAACTTCTTCAAGCTCAAGAACATGACAAACATTTTAAACTTCCTTTTTTTTTCTACAATCTCTCGAGAACCTCCTGACCAAGAAAATAAACCATCTACTTCTTCTTCTTCAAATGACAATGAAATTCTTTATGACGAACAATTTGCTATGTTCGTTAAGAAATTTCAAAGGTTCTCAAAGTTCAATAAGAAGAGGAATGCAAACCAGCAGTCTTTTAAAAAGACTGCTAAAAGCTCGCAAGACGATGAGCTGGTTTGTCCTTTGATCTCTTGAATACTTATGTATTGAAACATATGGGTCTGTTGGCTGAGGACTTAGAAGAAAACCAAGTGTCTACTTGGTTTGAGACTGATTCTGATGAGTAAGATGATGACTCAATTGAATAGGCACATATTTGTCTTGTTGCTCTAGAGTCACCTCTCACCTATGACTCAGAAAATGAAATCAAGTACTCTCCTTTCCAAGCTAATGTAGAACAATATTCTGAAGAGCTCTCTAAAGAAGAAATCCTCAAGGATGCTCAGGATATACTAGAGGAATTCAATGAATTTAGAAAGGCTTATGTAAAGTTAGCTAAAAGCCATGAGAAGCTGGGAACTGAGAAATCCTTGCTGGAAACCGAGTTAAAAACTCTCAATGGAGTCCAGCACAAGAGTATCAAGTTAAAAGAAGAGAACATGTTTCTCAATGAATGGTTGCCTACCTCATTAGTCATGCTAAAGAGCTATCTACTTAGAAAGATGAGTTACAAAAGACCGTCGACTCATAGAATAACTCAAAGACTATTTTTGACCAAATTCTTGGAGACCAGAAGCCCACTATAGATAAAACTGGGCTAGGTTTCAATGACAAATCTTCTGGCATAACCTTTGAACAGAAAACAGAAGACCTTTCTATGCTAACTAATAATATTCATGTATATTATCAACATCCTATTAAGAATAGCCATGGGATTGGTTATGCTGCTATTCATTATAGATATCCTAAGATTTAGGTTATTAAGTCCAGTAATGTGTCTAAAGCAAAGCAATCATGTGCTAGCGAGAAGTCTGCTAAAGGCTGTGCAGACTCAAAAGAGCCTCTTACCAGCACCTTTGTTAAAGTAAAGGCTGTTTTTTCTAGGCTCACAAAGAGTATGCCTAAGCTTATCAGATTCATCAAAAACAATATAGATGGTGCTGCTGCTCCTAAGACCGTTGACACTAAGCATAAAGGCAAAATGTATGTGGTGTCTAAGTCTACTAACAACAGATCTGCTAAGACAAGAGCTATTGAATATCGACTTAAGAAGACTCATACAGAACCTTTTAAACCCGTTGTCAACAAGTCTGCTGAATCAACAGTTGTTGCTAAAAGAGAAAATGCTAAAACGTCTACCAAAAACCAGCTATCTCAACATGACATTTGTAATTTTCATCGATGTAATTTTTGCAAATGCTTAGGTCACCTGTTTCATGAATGCCTATTGAAATCCATTATAAAGCCTACTGGGTTTTCTATCCCAAAAGTAAGGCAAGAATGGATTCCGAAAATTTGCTAAGCATCTGGACCCAAAAAGAAAATAAAGGGGACCATGATCTTCTCACCTCTTAATTACAAGTCTGCTTCATGGCTGATACAAGCTCAGAAAAGAAAGACATATGGTACCTGGATAGTGGTTGTTCTAGAAACATGACTAGAAACTCAAACCTTCTTTCAAACATATCTGAAGCAGAAGGTCCTCCTGTTATTTTCGGTGACAACGCGAAAGGAAGCACCATCGGCTATGGATCAATCATTCGTAGAAACCTTTCTATTGGAAAAGTATCTCTTGTAGAAGGTTTGAAGCATAATCTATTGAGTATTTCTCAATTTTGTGACAAAGGACTCACATGTCCATTCTTATCAAACAAATGAGACATAAAGGATCTAGAGTCGTGCTCCACTTTGGTGACTTGATCTAGACAAGGAAATGTCTATGTGATAGA
Organism: Codonopsis lanceolata; assembly: GCA_013146195.2. Lineage (NCBI taxonomy): Eukaryota > Viridiplantae > Streptophyta > Magnoliopsida > Asterales > Campanulaceae > Codonopsis > Codonopsis lanceolata. The sequence goes on along the minus strand of JABEVN020004621.1, from coordinate 2,232 downwards.
TTTGAATGCATATGAGAAGGCTGCCAATCTATGTTTGTGGGTAACTCTGCTCAAGACAAAAGTTGGCTTTAGCACAAACGTCTTAGTCATCTGAACTTCAAATACTTATCAAAGCTATCCAAAGAAGTCTTGGTGAGAGGGATGCCAAAAGTTTCTGATGATCACGACCGTGTATGCAAAGCTTTCAAAAGCCTCCTTCAAGAACACTCTAGTGGATCTATTCGGGCCTATGACTACTATCAGCTATAGTGGTCACATATACACTCTAGTCGTAGTAGATGACAATACAAGATATACTTGGACAGAGATGATGTCCTCCAAAGATCACACATTTGACATCCTTACAGCTCTATTTAGAAGACTACATACACAAAAGCTCGATGACATCATTGATGCTCGATCAGAAAATGGAACTGAATTCACCAATAATGGAATAGCAAAGTATTGTGATGATCATGACATTGGCCACAACTTCTCTATTATTAGAACTACACAACAGAACAGTATAGCAGAAAGAAAGAACATAACTTTCATCGAAGCTGCTAAGACAATGCTTGCCGAAGCAAAGTTGCCCAAACATTTCTAGGCAGAAGCCATCAATACAGCCTGCTTTACTCAGAACAGGTCCCCGATCAACAAATTTCACGGTAAAACACCATATAAACTTTGGAGAGGTAAAGTCCCAAACATTGGATTTTTCAAAATCTTCGGCTACAAATGTTTTGTAGTATATAATGGTAATGATTATAGAAACAAATTTGATACTAAAGTCGATGAAGGAGTTTTTCTGGGCTATGCCTTATATTCCAAAGCTTATAGGGTTTTCAATAAACGTGCCTTAAAAATTATTGAGTCTATTCACGTTTCATTTGATGAATTTGATTTATTAGAGCCACATGTGGCTCCAAATGTTGTTGATGCCTTTGTTAATAATGAGTTAGGAACATCTCAAGCCTCAACTCCTCATACTTCAAATCCCATACTAGCAACTCACTCGAATATCCCTGACCATCATTTCTCAAATGAACCACCAGAAGACTTTAACTCTGCCCGCGAAAACATCAATACAGAGCCTATGTCTTCTGAATCTCAAACTCTCATTCTTCAACTCACCTATGAATCTATTTGTGAATAGCACCCTCAATAAGAAACATTTGACTTCCTTCTAGTCCTCCCCCTGAACCTCATCATGAAGAACCAGTAGTGTATCATATTCTTGCGGTTACAAGATAATGTAGAGATCACCAAATCTCTCAGATCATTGGTGACATTCATGTAGGTGTTCGGACTAGAAGATCTTCTAGAAATGAATGCATGTTATGTGCTGCATTTGTCTTAGAAGATGAACCTAAGAAGATTGATGAAGCTTTACAAGACCCAAGTTCGCTAGAAGCTATGCAAGAGGAACTTAAGCAATTTTAAAGATGTCAAGTATGGAAGCTAGTTCCAAGACTTGTTGACCATACTATCATTGGCACAAAATGGGTGTTCAGAAACAAGAAAGATGAAGACGGGAACATAAAAAGGAACAAAGCCAAACTTGTTGCACAAGGATATCGCCAAGAAAAAGGAATCGACTACGATGAAACCTTTGCTCCAGTAGCAAGGTTATAAGCTATTAGAATATTTCTTTCCTTTGCTACATACAAGGATTTTGTAGTATACGGATGCGTTTTCGCCAAGATCTTCAAGCTTGACTCTCTAGTTTGGTGGAAAAAGCGAAAGAGACACATGTTTACAAGCTTAGGAAAGCATTCTACGGTTAAACAAGCACCAGTTATGAGTGTCCAAATTCTTAATAAACAAGTTTGTAGAGAAAGAGATTGCATTACTCTCTTCATCCTCAAGCACAAAGGACACTCTCTACTGGTGCAAATATATGTCGATGATATCATTTTCGGCTCCACAAATGAGAAGTTGTGCAAAAGATTTGAGATTCTTATGACTGGGAAGTTTTAGATGAGCATGATGGGTGAGCTCACCTTCTTCCCAGGACTTCAAATTCAACAATCAAACAAAGGAATATTCATAAGTCAATCCAATTATGCCAAGGAACTGGTCAAGAAATTTGGATTGGATTTGGATGCACCGATGCACCCGTAAAATGCAAATTAACGAAAGATGCAGAGGAAAGAAAGATGATATCACCATATCAAATCATTGGATCTCAATACTATCTTATTTAAATCGTGAGATATAATATCTTTGTTGGGGTATGTGCTGAATTTCAAA
>JABEVN020004620.1:0-11959 GCA_013146195.2 Codonopsis lanceolata | reverse complement strand
TCTCACCAGGTGGCTAAAATCTTCGTTTCAAAAATAGTATGCATTATGAACCAATTAATAATCATATTTGGTTGGTCTGGAACGACAATGTGAAGGTTGATTTTCATAGTGCATCCTCGCAGTTTGTTACAGTGAGAGTTACGGGCCCAGATAATTTGACATCTTTAGTCACTATTGTTTATGCCAAGTGCACGAGAGGGGAGCGTCAATTATTGTGGTATGATTTGCAAGATATAGCTGGCCGAATTAACGAAGCGTGGTTCATTGGAGGGGACTTTAAAACTATCTCTTCATCTTCAGAAAAACTCGGGGGCAATGGCTATGACTTTGGCAGTATGGATGATTTTAATTCTTTCATGATACAGGCTGGTGTGATGGATGTAGGCTACGAAGGCTCAATTTATACTTGGTGCAATGGTCATCAAGGAACGGGCAGAATCTGGGAGAGGATTGATAGGGTTTTAGCAAATGGTTTGTTCAAAATTCATTTTCCTGCTATGTGCGTCACTCACCTAAGTAGGATAAAATCTGATCACTCCCCTCTTCTTATAGAATTTCATATAACTCCAAAACCTAAAGCCTGTTTTAGGTTCCAGCGTATGTGGACTGAACATCAGGATTTTTCAGAACTTTGTTGCTGCTACTTGGTCTCGTAATTGTGACGGTAATCCCATGGAGATACTACATCGTAAATTAATGTTGCTTCGCCGATCCCTTAAAGAATGGAATTGGACAGTGTTCGGGAATGTTCATAAAAAGATTGCAACGTTTCAAGATAATATTACTAGGCTGGATTTTCAGTTACAATTGGGTTGGGATGATGCTGTGGCTAGTTCTTTAGCTAAGACTCACCAAGAGCTGGATCAATTTCTTCAGTGGGAGGATGAGCTGCTGCAACAAAAATCTCGCAACAAATGGCTTTGTGATGGAGATCGTAATACAGCCTTTTTCCATGCTTCTATTCGGGATAGGGCTCAAAGAAATATGGTTAAAATTAAAATACAAGATGGATCTTGGTGCACGGATGGTCCTAGTTTGGGTAACTTAGCTGTGGATTATTTTTCAAAATTGCTCACAACTTCTAATCCTTCTATGGAAGAGGAGTTATTTTCAGTGGATCACAGTAAGGTGAGTGATTACGATAACCATAATTTGGCTATGATTCCTCCTGCTTCAGAAATATGGGATGCGGTGAAGGGTTTAAATGCGGATAGTGCTCCAGGCCCTGATGGTTTCAACTTGGGCACTTTTTGGCATGTGGGATATATTCAGACGATGTTGTGGCGGCGAGATTTCTTCCGCGGCACGGCTCTCTATCGGGGTATTTCTTCTACAGTTATGGTGCTCATCCCTAAAATTGCTAATCCCAGCAATTTTGGGGATCTCCGTCCTATTAGTCTTTGCAATTTTACGTGTAAGATTATTTCAAAGATTATGGCTAACAGGTTGGTTGGTATCCTCCCTAAGCTCATTTCCCTGGAGCAGGCTGGTTTTGTTAAAGGTAGGGCAATTCACGAGAATATTGCTCGGCGCACACTGAGTAATTAGCGCGAGAATTAATTGCAAAGCGTTTGGTGGTAATGTGGCTTTTAAATTGGATATGTCAAAGGCGTATGATCGTATGGAATGGCCTTTTCTTCTAAAGGCTCTTAAATTCTTTGGTTTTGATAATCAGGTTTGCGGCCTTTTAGAAAATTTGATTAATAATATCTGGTATTCGGTACGGATTAATGGCTCCAACTATGGTTTCTTCAAATCCACCAGGGGGCTTCGACAAGGGGATCCTATATCTCCTCTGTTATTCATCATAGCTCAGGAAATTTTATCGTCGGCCATTAAAAGAGGATATGAGCGGGGAAATCTGGTGCCTTATAATCATGGGCGGGGGAATATGGTTATCACTCATCTTCTGTATGCAGATGATATGATCATTTTTAGTAATGCGGGTAAGAATACTATTTTATCGTTGAGGAAGATCTTATCTCAGTACGAAAATTCCTCTGGTCAGCATATTAATTTAGATAAAAGTGGCTTTTATACTTCCTCTCACTGTTCTCGAACTAAGATTCAACGAATTGCTAGATGGTCTGGTTGTGTTCATCATGCTTTTCCTATGACATATTTGGGCCTTCCGTTATTTCGGGGCCGCGTTCGTAGACATTACTTTGAAGTTTTGGAAGCAAGGATTCGGAGCCGGATAGATGGATGGAAGTCTCATCTTTTATCCTTCGGTGGTAAAATTATTTTGATTAAATCCGTCCTTAGTAGCATTCCTGTTTATGCCTTGGCTGTCATTAAAGTTCCTATGGGAGTTCTTCGTCGTATTGAGAATGCGATGGCAAACTTTCTATGGGGTAGCGGCGATAATCACAGAATTCATTGGGTGTCGTGGGCTAAAATTTGCCGGCCAGTTGCTGAAGGGGGTCTGGGTGTTCGTTCTTTGACTCAGGTTTGTGACACACTTCATGCCAAATTAGCTTGGAGTATTCTTCAAGGCAACGGTCTTTGGGCTCAGTTTATTAATATGAAATACAATCAAAACGGTGAGTATTTGGTTCCAACTACAGCGTCACATGTTTGGCGTGCTGTTCAAACTCATATGGAAAATTTGCAGCCTCTTTGTAGGTGGGTTATCGGTGATGGTAATGTTTCTTTTTGGAATGATAATTGGGTTGGTTCAAGGTTGGAAGGTCCAGCTCCTATTGATATTAGACTTACAGTTAGAGATGCTCTCGCTCAGCTGCCGGATTTGCTCCCTCTTATTCCTGATCGGTATCATGACATGATCAAGAATACATATCTTCAAGACAACTGCTTGGATAAATTGATCTTCAGCTTGACTCCTTCAGGGAATTTCGACTCTAAAACGTACTGGAATCATTGCCGCGCGAGATCCCCCCCATTTTTCTGGGCTAAAAAAATATGGCAGCCATGGCTTCCAACTAAAATCAGTGCCTTCGGGTGGAAGATGTTTTTTGCAGCCCTTCCTGTTGATTTACGGCTCCATTCCAAAAGTATTCCTTTGGTTTCTAGGTGTGTTTGCTGCATTAATAATCCAGAGAGAGAATCCATCGAGCATCTGTTCTTGCATTCTGAAGTGGCTCGAAAACTTTGGTGTAGGTTGGCTCTTCCTTTCAATAAAATTGTTCGCTATGTTTCTATTGCCCACCTTTTCGAAGTCTGGCTGGCCAATGTTTCTGTTCGATCTCAGTTGGGAGCAGTTCAGGTAGGTATCCTCCTCCATGGTTGTTGGGCTATTTGGAAAGCTAGATGCTTAGCTACTTTTGAAAATATTCCCATGTCCAATGAGGTGATATACAATCAGGTTATGAGTGGTTTGAAGGAAGCTTTGTTTCAGTTCTCTCCTAAGTCCAATGACACAGCTAGGGGTATTTTTTGTTTGCGGTATTTGAACTTGACAGTTAAAAGGATCAACATTTTAAAAGGCTCTTGGATTCGTTGGCAGCCCCCGGCACCAAATTATGTTAAACTCAACACTGATGGATCATCTAGAGAGGGTGTAGCTACTGGCGGAGGAGTAATTAGAGATTCTAATGGTTTCTTCCTTTGTAGTTTTTCCCATTTTTATGGGCAAGGAACAAATACTTATGCGGAATTTAGGGCTCTTTGTGATGGGTTAACGTTATGCCGCGACAGGAATTATGAGAAGGTGATCGTGGAAGTGGATTCTTTGGTTGTTGCCTCAGCTATTAAGGATAGGACAGGTTGTCCATGGGTCTTCACTTATGATCTCCGTCGGTGTCTTAATCTCTTGGGAAACTATGAGATTGGTCACATTTATCGGGAAGGTAATGCAGTTGCAGATAGATTAGCTGATGTGGCTCATGCTTCTAGGACGGACCAGTTATTCTCGTCAGTGACTCAGCTTCCAGGAGAGGTTCGACGTGTGCTGCAACACGATGCTCTGGGTTTATTTTCTTTTAGGAAAAATTAATGTTTGCTTATTTTTCTTTGGTTGATGTAGCTTTTGGTTTGTATCTCCTTTTCGAGGTCAGGCTCCTCCGTCCTCCCGTTATAAGGGCAAGGCTGGTTGTCCCCCTCAAGTTTGTACTTCCATTTTTATTTTTAATAAAATCCCGCAGGGTACTGTCCCTGGTTATATATATATATATATATATATTTGCATGAACTGTGTAGTGTTGGGTTCCGGTAGTAAAGTCGCCGATGAATTGATGTACTTGTCTTTAATTGCTATATCAGGTTTAAAAAGTTTTAAATTATTCCGGCCTTTTGGTGCCGAGTCGCGCTTCATCTAAAATGTTGCGTCACGTCGTTTTCTATAATTTAGTCTTTACATGCGTTGTTGTCCTATTTGGACGACTTGACTTGTGATTCCACCTCGGGGTCCGGGTCGGGTCGTCACATGCATTGGAGTAATATCAGATTTTCACGAGTTGTCTAGATTAGGGACATTCATATCTGTATTGATTCAAGATGCTTGAGGACAAGCATCATTTAGGTGTGGGGGAATTTTGAAAGGAGCACAATTGTGTGATATTATTAGCCGATTTTATGATTTATTATATAATAAATATTACACTTTTGGTTGTTTTGTGCTTGTTAATGATTGTAGGTGTGAAGGGAGCTGACAAAAGAGGGAAACTAAGGAAAAAGTGTTGGATTGCAAGAAAACAAAATTCTGTGGTGTCACGTGGGCATGTCTTTGTTAAATTAGGAATTGAAGGCATGTCAATTTCTTTGAAGGACTGCCCAAAGTGATTTTACTCGAGACGCTAGAGTGTTATTTCCTCTTCCTAACTTGTTTCTTTGTTAAAGGAAAACTACTTGGGTAGTTGTTTAGTAGTTTAGGGGAGTTAATGATAGTTTTATTGATGGAAAAAACTGCTAAGAAGTGGCCTTAGTGGGGGGAAAAGGAGGTCATATATATAGGCTGGAATTTGCAGGAACTGGGCAGTAACTTGGAGAGGAAAGTCACACATATTTTTGGGGGAGAAAGTGGAGAAAAGAGTTGTACTCTTTCTTTAGTTCATCAACACTTGCTGGAAATATTTTATTCTTGGTATTTATAAGTTAATTTAATTATGTTTAGTAGCTAAATATTTTCTTCCAGTCAATGAATAATTAAATCTCCAACATTTTTACTTCAGTGAGATCTAAAGAAATTAATCCTTGTTTCGTTACAAATATTTGTTCGTTCTCCATTTAGTATGTTGTATGATTATTGTGCTTAATTGATGTTTGTGGCCAGAATATTAATTAACATAATAGTCTATGGCTAGTTAACACTGTTGATCCGTAATTGTCCTCAGTTTTAACAAAGTGACGAGTAATACACCTTTTAGGCATCACAAGTATAATCGGACCGTATTACGGGAACGAATAATCTTAGTTACATGTTATTGCTTCAATATGCATGGCTTTGAATCGGGTCTCTCTTAATGCAGGGATTATTAAATCTCGGAGGTTGTAATTCGGTTAGACGATAATTAGCGAGCTTCTCTTGATTATTAATACAGTAAGGAGAGATTTCGTGTTAGGCGTTTGTCGATACTTATAACCGGTTTATTTGTGATTAAATGAGATATTTTTGCATCTATGATCAGAAGTAAAATGCGAGATGAAAATTGGCTCATTGACTGGACTTTATTTTATTGAATTAAATCAAGCTTTAATCTGTTAGTTTAATTAAAATCATTAATTTTCAGTTAATTAGTTTGTTAGTCCATTCTTAGTTAATTAAAAATCTAAATTCGTATTTTTTATTTACTTAGTAAAATTCTAAAAAGGAATAAGTACGACATTTCCTGTGGATACGATCCCGACTTACCTTATACTCGTTATTAGAGAAGTAGATGAATTAATTTTGACGATTTGACACACGTCAGTGATTGTGACAAGACATTGTTTCTTTTTTACTCGATTGAATGACAATTGAATTTTCTCATCTCCCGTGACTTTTTATAAATGTGGTTAATGATGCATTTGTTTAGCAATTGAAGAAACCATCACAAATGTATGTAAATGCTTCTTTCATAGTATTGTATTTTCTTTAATTTGACAATTTTGTCAAAATAAATCAATGTGTTGTCACCATCATCCAAACAAAATAAAAAGACAAAAAAAAATCTTCAAGATATCCATAAATGAATGGAAATTCATGTTTCACGGTATTGGGAATGGTTTCCATATCCATCTTCCTTTAACAATTAAGATAAAAAATAAAAGACATTGTCTTGTCACAATCACCCAAAGGTGATTGTGACAAGACATTGTTTCTTTTTACTCAATTGAATGACAATTGAATTTTCTCATCTCCCGTAACTTTCTATAAATGTGGTTAATGATGCATTTGTTTAGCAATTGAAGAAACCATCAAATGTTCTAATACACTTAAAAATTATGTCTTCTTCAAGTTCTAGTTGGAATTCAAACACCGACAATGAATATGAAGATGATTTACAAAATGACATTCAACGAAGTGTGAATAAATATATATTTGACCTTAATGGTCGTCGACGTCGCAAGTGTCAAATTTGTAGAGAACTAATACGATCTCTACAAGATGAAAGAGAAGTTCGTGAACGTATATACATTGATAGAAATCGCTTGAGAGCCATCAACGTCGTATTGGACTATTTTGCGAGAGAATTCAACATACACCGACCAACAATTTCACACGGATTTTTGGATGCGAAGACATGTCTTCTTTTCGTGTAGTGGAAGCTCTTGGTGCTCATAGTCCATATTTTCAACAACGATTTGAAGCATGTGGGAGACCTGGTTTATCACCAATACAAAAATACACTGCTGCTATAAGAATGCTTGCTTACAAAATGTACGGGAATGCATGTGATGACTATATCCGTATCGAAAAAAGCACAACAATTGAATGCTTGAAGAAATTTTCTGAATGTGTGGTTAATGTTTTTGAGAGGCTTGAGTACTTGCGAAAGCCAACAGAGGAGGACCTCCAACGCTTGCTTCATGTTGGGGAGACACATGGTTTTCTGGTATGTTAGTATAGGACCGCATGCATTGGGAATGGAAGAATTGCCCGGTGGCTTGGCAAGGTCAGCACGCTCGAGGGGATGGAAAGACGACCGTAGTTCTTGAAGCAGTAACTTCCTACGATTTGTGGATATGACATGCTTTCTTTAGCACTCCAGGTACTTGTAATGATATAAATGTCCTTGATCGATCTCCGATTTAATGATATTTATAATGGTGTAGCCCCCGCAAGTAGGCTTTTACTGTTAATCGTGCCAGTATAACTTGGGTTATTATTTAACCAATTGTATATATCCTCCATGGGCTACATTCATCCAGTCCATTCGATTGCCGCAAAGTGATAAACATAAGCTCTTTGCTCAACACCAAGAAGCAGCAAGAAAGGATGTTGAGCGTGCCTTTCGGGTATTGCAGACACAATTTGCTGTTATACGAGGACCAGCACTTATGTGGGAGGTATGTACGCTGGAAAAAAATTATGAAAGCTTGTATCATATTACATAATATGATTGTCGAAGATGAACGAGATACTTACACACGCTTGTCAAATGCTTCAGACTATGAATAGACTGACATTACTGATGGTAGCTTAGCATGACAATATTTTAACGAGCGTATTCCTGAACACGCAAGATATCTTAAATGAAGGTGTACCGTTCGAGATAAAGAATCACATCGCCGCCTACTCCATGATTTAATTGAAAATATTTTGAGACTTTTTGGTAATCAGTCATTTTTATTGTAGTTGTTGTATTATTTTCAGATATTGTTGTGAGTTTCTTTGAATTGTTTATATAATGAATTTAATTATTGTACTTTTTTAAATTTATTAATGAATATTAATATAAATATTATTTGACTTATAATAAATTGATAATATTATTATACTATTATATTAATTATAATAATATTATATTATAAATAATATTGAATTAGTCTGGTTATACTAAAATAATACTTCCTCCGTCCCTAAATTATTGTCCTCGTTTCCTTCTTCGTCCGTCCCAAAATAATTGTCCACTTTAAAACTTACATTTTTAGAACATCACTTTTACCACTTTACCCTTACTTTTTCACTCTACTTTAATTATGGGCCACATACACATGGACATTAAAGAAAACTACACATTAAACCAATATAAATAATCAAGTCAATTATTTTTTCTTAAACTGTGCGCCGGGTCAACTATGACGATTATTTAGGGACGGAGGGAGTAATATTATAAATAAATAATATCAAATTATAATAAATATTATTCAAATTATAGTAAATAAATATTATTTTAATAATGACTATTTATACAATTTCAAAATTATTTATTTATGCAATATCAAATTTATTTATTAGTATAAATTGAAAGAATATATTAAATTAATAGAGATAAAGATGGTGGGGTAAATAAAGTTGTTGGAGATAAAAATGGTGGGGTATATAAATGTGTTGAATTTTGTGCCACCATTGGGAGGGTTTTTTTTTGTTTTAAATAAAATGTGTATCTAATAGATTAGTTTATTGGTTTTTAATGAGTTGAGTTTAATTTTGGATTTGATTTTTAACAAACCATTGTACCTACTCTTAAAAACCTAAAGGACTACTGGCAAATTAAGTTTGACGGAGCAGAACTATAAGCACGTGTTAATTGTGATGTCTAATGGGAGGTGACAGTACTTAGGTTCCGTTGGTTTCGCGGAAAATTATTTCCAAAAAATAAATTTTGAAAAATGATTTTTAAAAAATAATGTCTGGAAAATAAAAATATTTCATTTTCAAGTGTTTGGTAAATCTTTTGAAATTATGTCAAAAAAAAAATTACGAGTGTTTGACAAATACACGAAAAATGTTACGGAAAACAATATATGAATAAATATAAAAAGTATGTTTTAATATTAGTACATATATTGAATATAAGATTGTGTATTTATCATTAATGGTGAAATCAATAAAATCCATATTTTTTAATCTCACAATTACAAATAATTTTTTAATAATTGATATGAAAAAAAAACGTTTTAAAATATAAAATGGATAATGTTTAGGATGTTCCTAGAAAATGTTACAGAAAACTATATATGAATAAATACAAAAAATATATTCTAATATTAATGCACATATTGAATATAAAATAGTGTTGGACTTTAAGTAATTTTTCTTTAGTAACTCTCAATTTATCATTAGTGGTATCAAATCAAGGTCTATATTTTTTCAATCTCACAATTACAAATATTTTTTTGATAATTGATATGAAAAAAATGTTTTGAAATAGAAAATTATCAATGTTTAGGATATCCCTAAATAATATAATTGACACTAATTTTAATACGTAGTGATTATTTATTAAAATTATAATTTATAATTAGTGTGCACAAACTTCATTTATATTTCTAAATAATTTATTTGTTAGTAAAATATTATGTGTAAGTAAATATGTGTAATTGTAAAAGGAAGCGAAGGATGTCCGATCATTTGAAAAATGACTTACGAAAAATTAATCCTTAAGTCATTTTTCAGAAAAGAAGTCTTTATTTTCCGTTAACACAAAAAACTTTTTACGTTGACTATATTTTCTTAATATTACCAAACATCAAAAAAAAATAAGGAAAACGTCTTCTAACTGTTAATGGTTTTCAATTAAACATGACATAGAATTGTTTTAAACGTAGCTTATCTACCTACCATTTATTCCTGCTTTTTTTTTTTTTTTTTGTATTTTTTAAAGTTCCTTTTCAATGTTACATTATTAATAATCTACAATATTCCTTATGTATAAATTTAATTAATCTACATAATTTTTCAATTTCCATGTAAAATTACGGTAGATAAAAATAGGAATGTGACTAACTGTACGATCCAAATTGACAGATATCACAAATATTAATCATATTTAAATGTTGCCCTTTCTTAAGAAGTAAGACACCGTGTTTGTTTGACAGAAAATTACTTCCGTAAAATGTTTTCTTATTTTTTGATTTTTGGTAACTTTAAGAAAAATGTAATCAACGTAAAAGCTTTTATAGGTCAATAGAAAATGAAGTCTTCTTTTCCGGTGACTTACAAATTTATTTTCCATAAGTCATTTTACGAATATTCGAATACCCCTCTGCGTCCTCTCATAATTATACATATTTACATAAACGCAATATTTCACTCAATAAATAATTTTTTAGAAAATAAATGAAGTTTATACCCATTATTATAAATTATAATTTAAGGCCAATGACGAAAGGATTGAGAGAGCAACGCCATGTATAAGGAAAGAAAAGTTGTTTCCAGCAATGATGATCAAGAGTAGCCTTGTACCATGTCTTGCAAACGAAAGGGACTTAGACCAGCAGTGAATTAACTCCCACTCTTCCCAAAATATTCACCAAACAGTCCATGGGCAATTCCTCCCATTTTCTTGCTTCCATCTTGTTGAAGAATCAGTATACTACTTACCACAACAGAACAGGATACTGTTCTGTACAGAGTATACTTTAGTCTAAAACGGAAGCAATCAGTCCACAGTGTATAGGGTAATAACCTACAAAACAGAGGTTAGAACAAAAGAAAAACAGAGTAAGTAATGGATATCAGTTTATCAATTGAAAATGTAAAGAGTATCCTTGGCCAAAGCCTAACTCGATCTGTCGGCCTAATCCCCACCACAAGGCAACAACTAAGAGTTCACAATATAAACCAACCCTCCAACAAAACCGACCACAAAGAAACCCTCAATCACACAAGAAACCCGAAACCGCTTGCCCAGAACAAATCACACGGTTGTTGAAGGAACTCCACAACCCAGAGATCAAATACCAAACAGAACCCATACCCTCCACAAACCGAACCGAACTAATGAAACTCATACCCTCTACAAACCGAACCGAAACCATACCATATCCTCCGCAAACCGAACCGAAACCATACCATCCACGAACCGTACTCTTACAAGGTATGAACCGATCGTAGCTAAAAAGAAGGAAACGACAAACCGCACCGAACCGAACTCATACTCTCTACAAACCGAACCGAACTCGTAATCTCTACAAACCGAACCGAACTCACTAACTCATACCCTCCACAAATCGAACTGAACTCGCAGCTATTACAAACCGAACCGAACTCTTACCTGGTATGAACTGATCCCAGCTGTTAAAGCAGAGAAGAAGGAACCGAACAAACCAAACCGAAACTTATACCCTCCATACACAAGCCGAACTCGCAGCTATTGAAGCAAGCAGAGGAACCAAACTACAACTATTAAAAGAGAAGATTTTGAGGGAGAGATATGTCAGTAGCTCGTCATACCTTTCAATGATAGACCAGAGGAGGTTTATATAGGTTGATGCAAGCGGCAAATGGGGAGGAAGACTCCTTATTGGAGAGAACAACAGCAGCGCCCGTCACAGCAAAGATGGAAGAAGACGGTGTCAACAGAGGATACGGGAATCAGGGATTTCGAATCCCCTAAATCCAGTCAAGTGCAATCGGTGAAGTGGGGGAATTATTTGGGCTGGTTGGTTTGGGTTGCAAGGCCAAGAGCAGGCTGCCCACTTAATAAGCAGTGGGCTAAGCCACTTTCTCACCTTGGAACAATGCTGGTTTATTATCAGTGAAATTCTAGCAAGTCCATTTCCAAAGTTTGTAACCTCTCCAATTCACCGTTCTTTATTTTAAACACAAAAATTTATTTTTTAAAATATTATTCCAATAATGTTAGCGTCTCCTTCAACCGCTTCGACGAACACATTGAATTTGAAAATCATCACTGTTACGGTAAACAATTTTTCTGAAACATTAAATAAGACATCTTGAATTGATCGGGTAACTGAATAATAATTTTTAGTAAGGACGAAAAAGATAACTTACAACAAAGGAGAAGGAGAAAGAAGAAGGTGGAGAAGATACATTCGAAATCAATTTGCATCGCGATACATCAATTGGTTGATTGACTTGATGCATAAAAGCGCAAAGACGATAATTAGGTAA
>JABEVN020004619.1:0-11963 GCA_013146195.2 Codonopsis lanceolata | reverse complement strand
TTTCTAATTTTTTCCCATTATTATTGAAGTGTGAGCATTAAATTGTAAGAGATCGGTACAAAAAGGCAAAAAACAAAAAAAAAAATACTAGTACAATTGGTCTTTTGCTTTTGGATATTCTTGATAGCAATCCAATGATCATCACCTGGATATGACAAGTACGTGTTCGGCTTGTAATGCACAAAACATACAATACATCTGGTCGAGCAACCTTCTCGATCTATCTCTATAAATCTTTATTTTCAGAATATAGGATGCCTTTCATAACTCATTCATTGAAAAATATTTCCATAACAAACTTTTCCTCCACCTTTGTCATTTTTGTTGGTTATTTTGTATCTCTTTTATTATTATTATTTTTTTAAATATATGTTGGCTTTCTTATCTTTTGTTTCCAAAAAAATATTTGTATCATATGAATATTTAATTTATATTTATTAAAACTCTAATACTTATTTTTATATAATCAATATACATAATGACCATCCTAAAATGAAAATTTAAATATGTTTTGCTAAATATGTTTCAAAGTTCTTGAGATTTTAAAGCATATTATTCATGAGAATTAATGAAATTTTATACATTTATATATATATGTAAATATATATACATACATACATACATACATACATACATACATACATACATACATACATACATATGTGTGTGTACATTTTCCTTATGAATTAAATTAATCATAAAAAACTAAAGTAAATGAAATTTATGAATCACAGTGCAAAAATAGACTAGAAAATTAAACTTTGAACTGCAATGCAAAAATAATGCAAAGAAATTTATGAATCGCGGTGAAATTTAACATTCATAATTTAAATGCAGAAATTGAAGTAAACATGTATTTTGTATTGTGATATATATATTCATATACCGCGGTTCACATAATTTTCTAGCTATTGATACAGAAATTGAAATAAACATGTATTTTGTATCGCGGTATATATATTTATATATCGCAATAGAAAAATAAAATTTGAAAAACATGTTTTGCACCGCGATAAACAAACCTATGCATCGCGATTCAAAGGGATACACCCGTCTCATGCATTAAGGTAAACACATTGGCACCGTGATTCAAAGGAATACACACGTCTCATGCTCATTAAGGTTAGCGTAGTCTTTTCGCATCAAAAAGTGACTTTTTCTAGTTTTTTTTTAAAAATGGTACTTAAGCGATTAATTTTTTCAGAAAGTGGACCGACCCGCAAGTTTTTCTATTTTTTTTCCATTATTATCGAAGTGTGAGCATTAAATTGTAGGAGATTGCTACAAAAAGGCAAAAAAAAATACTAGTACTATTGGTCTTTTGCTTTTGGATATTCTTGATAGCAATCCAATGACATCATCTGGATCTGACAACTACATGTTCGACTTGTCATGCTCAAAACATACAATACATCTGGTCGAGCAACCTTCTCGATCTATCTCTATAAATCTTTATTTCCAGAATATATGATGTCTTTCATAACTCATTCATTGAAAAATATTTCCATAGCCAACTTTTCCTCCACCTTTGTCATTTTTGTTGGTTATTTTTGTATCTCTTTTATTATTTTTTTTTAAAAAATATATGTTGGCTTTCTTATCTTTTGTTTCCAAAAAAAATATTTGTATCATATGAATATTTAATTTATATTTATTAAAACTTTAATACTTATTTTTATATAATCAATATCTGTTAATGACCATCCTAAAAATGAAAATTCAGTAAAACAAAGTTCTTATATACAAAAAATACTATATATGTTTCTAAAAATTATCCTTCATGAGATTTTAAAGCATATTATTCATGAGAATTAATGAAATTTTATATATTTATATATATATATATATATATATATATATATATATATATATATATATATATATATATATATATATATATATATATATATATATATGTACATACATATATATGTGTGTGTGTATTTTCCCTATGAATTAAATTAATCATAAAAAACTAAAGTAAATGAAATTTATGAATCGTGGTGCAAAAATAGACTAGGAAATTAAACTTTGAACCGCGGTGCAAAAATAATGCAATGAAATTTATGAATCGCGGTGAAATTTAACATTCATAATTTAAATGCAGAAATTGAAGTAAACATGTATTTTGTATCGCGATACATATATTTATATACCGCGGTTCACATAATTTTATGGCTGTTGATACAGAAATTGAAGTAAACATGTATTTTGTATCGCGGTATATATATTTATATATCGCAGTACAAAAATAAAATTTGAAAAACATGTTTTGCACCGCGATATACAAACATATGCATCGCGATTCAAAGGGATACACGCGTCTCATGCATTAAGGTTAACACATATGCACCGTGATTCAAAGGGATACACACGTCTCATGCTCATTAAGGTTAACGTAGTCTTTTTGTGTCCAAAAGTAATTTTTTTTCAGTTTAAAAAAATGGTACTTTAGCGATTAAATTTTTCAGAAAGTGGATTGACCCATAATTTTTTCTAATTTTTTTCCCATTATTATTGAAGCGTGAGCATTAAATTGTAGGAGATAGGTACAAAAAGGCAAAAAAAATCCTTAGGCACACAAGTGACTTTAGTGTCTTTCAAATCCAAGGTCTCCAGTTTCTCTAGGTTTCCTATCAATTTGGGAATGGTTTTCACTTTTGTTCCCCTCAAACTTAGATACCTCAGATGAACTAGTTTGAAAATTTCCGGTGGAATCTTGTTTAACCAAGAATTTCTCAAATCTAACACCTTTAAGAACTTTGAGCTTAACAAGATGGGCTGCAGTAATTTTGACATGGATCGCGAATCATGGCCACCAAAAGAAAGGAATGAATGAAGACGAGTAAAATATCTACTGCTTACATGTAGATTTTTAGCATCTTCGTGAATTGCAAGGCGTCGAACAATTTCAGGCCACTCATTACTCATACTATTGGTCTTTTGCATTTGGAATGTGGGGTAAGTATTATGAATTTTTTTTAAAAAAAAATTGAAATTTTTGAGTTCAAATAAACTACCTTACCCGAAAAAAAAAAAACAATTTAGAAAGAGTTAAAAGCCACGTAATTAAAGTTTTGGAAATAATTATTTTAATACACATGTATTTGTCGACCAAACAATATGACAAAGGTGCTATATAACCCACCACCACCACACATAATTAAATAATATTATGAAAATATTATAAAACATAATTTTGGAAATATTACAAAAAACTTAAAATTCATCTAGTTCAACTTGAGGGATGTGTGCAATTCTCCAATAATCTCTGTGCTCCTTGTCTTTGCACCCATCAATTAGTTTTCTGGGCATACAATCAAGTTCAAGACACCTAAGCTTCGTAAGATGTTCAATACCAAAAGGCACAACTTGCAACGAATAGCATGTCGAAAGTTCTAGAGTATCAAGATGTGGCATTGCTCCCTCCTCAATTGTTACCGTTTTCAATCCTTCAAACTTACGAATAGTTAGATGTTTGAGCCTTTGAAACCCTCCCGCCTTAAAACACAAACTGTCCCCATCGGATGCTTTTTGAAGATCAAGTTGGAGCAGGTTGGGTAAAGCTTGAATGGAATTAGTGAGTAGATCACTCCCTTCCTTTAATCTACAATTGTATAAAGCCAGTGTAATCAGGCTGGGAAAAGATTTCCAATCAGGTGCCTTGTTTATGCGTCCTATCTAAAAAGAATTTTTCAAGAAATGGCAAAGTAGGTAGAGATTCCACATTCAGCGCCTCCTCTTCTACCACATTCAGCGCCTCCTCTTCTTCCATATTCATCACCTTCCTCCATCTCATCTACTCTGAGAGAAGAAAGAAGCAGGTACCGAAGATTAGTGAGCTTAGAAAGAGAGGAGCACAATGTCATCCAATCCTCTCTTCTCAACCCAAAATAATTAACTTCCTCAGCTCACTCAACCTCCCTATCTCTCTTAACACTTCTTCACCATTTTCACGGACGTCCACACTCCACAACTTTTGTAAAGACAATAAAGCCCCTATGGTAGATGGAACCTTAAAGCTACCAAAATTTTTGTCGTATGCTAACAGATGACGTAACCGAACAAGCTTTGCTATCTCCTTAGGCACACAAGTGACGTTGGTGTCTTTCAAATCCAAGGTCTCCAGTTTCTCCAGGTTTCCTATCAATTTGGGAATGGTTCTCACTTCTGTTCCCCTCAAACTTAGATACCTTAGATGAACTAGTTTGCAAAATTTCTGGTGGAATCTCTTCTAACGGAGCATTTCTCAATTCTAACACCTTTAAGAACTTTGAGCTTAACAAGATGGGTTGTAGTAATTTTGACATGGATAGCGAATCATCGCCAAAAAAAGAAAGGAATGAACGAAGACGATTAAAATATTTACTGCTTACTTGCAAATTTTTAGCATCTTCGTGAATTGCAAGGCGTCGAACTATCTCAGGCCACTCATAACTCGATCCGCTGGCCACCATAATAAACTTATGCTCTGTTGCTATCGAAAGAATCATTTCACGCAAAAGATCGTGAAGAACACATCTTTTAAGTCTTCCAGCATCCTTCATAATGTCACCTCCCACTTGAACCAAACTTCTATTGATAAGCTCGTTGAGGTATTCCTCAGCGACATCTTCAATTGACATTCTTGGTCTCGCTTGTACAAAACCTTCTGCTATCCATAGTCTAATTAGTCTCATTTTCTCCATCTCTTCGTCCTCTGGGAAAAGGCTCATGTACAAGAAACATATTTTTAAATGGTACGGCAAGTCGTAGTAACTGAGAAAGAGCAATTTCTTCACTCTCTCTAATCTATCATCGATACCCCACACATTGGGAAGGCTTTGTTCAAACTGAACCCATTCATCAACCCTGCTCTGGTCCTTGGTTGCCAGAACGCTAGCGATCACCACAATTGCTAGTGGCAAACCCTCGCATCTACTTAAGATTCTTTGACAGATTTCCTTCAAAAGCGGAGGGCAGAGGGAGCTTTCTGGAAATGCCTTTCTACAAAAAAGTGTCCACGACTCTTCTTGAGACAAGGGCTTTAAATTTAAAGTGTACTCCCTTTGAAAAGCTACATCGATTTTACGTGTTGTAAGCATCAAGCGGCTGCCACAATCATTGACCGGCACTATCTTTCTCACATCTTCCCGGTCAGAGATGGTCCAAACATCATCAATAACAAGTAGGTAACACCTTTGTTGAAGGATGACATCAATATTCTCCTTCAGCACATGTGCAGTCAGAGACTTGAAATCTTGAGGGAGTTGTTTTCCTAACTTCTCGAACAGAAGCCGAACAATTTCTCTGAGGAGCTCATCAAGGTTCATTGATTGGGAAACAACAAGCCAAAGACGACTTTCAAAATGGTTCATCACCGATGGGTCATTGTAGACTTTGTTAACCAAGGTAGTCTTGCCAGAACCCCCCATTCCAACCACCGAAATGCATTGGAGTCTTGAACCTCCTTTAAGAAGCCATGTCACCAGTTGTTCTTTGGGCTTTTCAATGCCGACAAGTTCTATTTCCCTTTGAAAAGAGTCAACCGTCCTCGAGGTGGCCATGTTGGAACTTGAGCTTTGCTGTGGGAAATTACTGTCTTGGGGGTATCTCTGACACCCTTCTGCAATTTCACGGACACGAACTTTGAGGCTTTGGATTTGTGTAGCAATTTGATGACGAGGCTTTTAACTTCTTAACGTAGAAACAAAAACAGATTCTACCAAGAGAACCGTAGAATCCTTGAACGTCGTGATGATGTTGGAGGCGAAGGATGAACTCGTCGAGAACGTCCTCGGTGTCATAGGTAACATCTCGCACTTGGTTCACCCAAACTTTGAGTCGTGGGTCAGTTATCGGTCCAGCATCTATAACCCTGAGGAAGGCAGTCATGCGCTCCAATTCATCTTTCATGTATTGGGCATCTTGGCGAACCCCACCCAGCAAGTTTGCTTCTTCTTGGAGGAGAGATGTGAGCTTTTCCACCAAGAATTGGACTACTACATCGGCCATTTTAATTTCTCTCTAGCTATAACACTATTTGGCTTGTGGGATTTTGTAGTTGAGTTGAAATGAAAGAAGGCATGGATGGTTGTCTGGGGCTTATTTCCTTTTAAACAAAAATAAATGGTTCCTTTCTTTTTGAATAAATAAAAGAAAGAAAAGGTAAAAGCAAAAGATAATATCACTTCTTTTTCTCTTTATTCCTTTATAACCCCATTTTATAGTCTCATTTATTTCATATTTCACTGTTGTTTTGCAATTCCTTTAAACACATACTTAGGGTCCTATCCTTAAGTCGATAACAAAGAAATGAATAATTTTCTTTATCTTTTTCTTTGTACAAGTTATTCTATCAGAATTTTGTATCAAGTTTCATAATTAAATATGAAGAATAAATCCAAAAGGAATCAGAGAGGAACAAGCAATCAAAGTTACTGTATATTCATATCATGAACAAGGATGCCGAAAGAACATCTGCAACCCTCACCACCCAACAAAAATTGTTTCAATGAGTTTAATTAAGCATGATAATCGGGCGGTCCCTTACAGTGATAATATAACCGCTACGTTCCACGAAAAAAAAAATTGACCAGTAAAAGACATTTTTGATACAAAAGGACGAATATACCCTTAATGAACAAATGTGTGGGCACAAAGTTTCCGTTCATTCATCGCAATGCACAAAATCATGCATCCCAATGCATGATTTTTAATTGTGTAACATAGTGATGCCTCGCGGTTCCCAAATCATTGCATCGTAATTCCAAATCGATGCATCGACATTTCAAACCGATGCATCGCGATTAAAATTAGAGAAAGACGAAGAGGGCGAGGTCAGGTGAATAGAAAAGGAAAAGAGAAAAAAATCACAAAACAAACATCAAAGTAGCTGATGCCAAAAAAGACAAACATTTCTCTGTAAGTAAAGAGTAAAAAAGATTATTCGCTCAATATTGGCCAATCAAGTCTAGTGCAATTTCTCTCTAATCTTGTTGATGTTCACAACCAAGAGCATACAAGCCTTTAAATAAACATTAGAAGACACGAGTTTAAAAAGACGCCTCTTCCAATTTAGTTCTTACACATGCACCACAAGTTATGATCATCAGCTCGGATCTAATTAAGGCTTCTCAATTATTGTATTATGGTAATATGAGCATCAATATGAACTCTTAGACTACTGATATTGATATGATCTTGGCAAGTTTAGGAAGGTTTCTACAAAGCTTAAGGGGTCCACATATCAAAATAGAAGCTTGGGAGGATGATTTGAAGTCAAAAGTGGGTTAAAGCGTCAATTTCTGAAAGGTATCAAAGTGGAGGCAATAACTTTGAAAAATTAAACGTGCACACTTTTCTTAAAGGATTTACTTTTTCGGATATAGTAAGTCAATAACTTTGAAGGAAAAATTAAACGTGCACACGAATATATTCTTGTCCATATTTTGAGTTAAATTGAAATAAATGACTTGAATGAAATTTGTTAATTTAAGGAAGTTTATAAAAAGATCGATCTACCTTTATTTAAATACAATTATTGTCGACAAGTTGAATAATTATTTTTCTCTCTACTCTTAACATCCTATTATTATAAATCATCTTACTCTTTCACAAAGTTTGAACATCACATTTTATTAGAAAGTAATTGATAAGAACAATTTTGGTAAAATGTGAACAATTTTTTTATTACAGACTTACAAAGTTACAGTGCATTCCAAACAAAAAAAAAAAAAATCAACCAAGAGGAAGCTTTCACTGATCTATCAAAGTCAGGTTTCAATCCTGGGGCATGTGGGTTATGGGCCCACCACGCTTCCGCTGCACCTCTTTGATTTGGTGACAAAACTACGATTTAAAATTATAAATAATAAAATGTGTTACTTGTGCTTTTCAAATCGAGGTGGACGAAAACCCGGACCTCTGATTCTGTCACAGAACTTGACTATGGTTCAGGAACAAGTCTGGGTTTGAAACATTGAATCCAGCGGCGTTGGGTATAGGGTGGGGTGAATCGGTGGAAATCCTCCCGATTTGTTTAAATGGATGTAAAGAAAATAGGAAAAAATATCAGAAAGTCCTAAAAAAATTATCATATACAAAAAGTCTCAAAAAATATTATTTTATCTTAAATGTTCCAAAGTTATTCTACACAAAAAGTCTCGAAAAATTGTTGTTTTGCAATTCCTTTATTCCTCTAGTCGATAACAAAGAAATGAATAATTTTCTTTATCTTTTTCTCTGTACAAGTTATTCTATCAGAATTTTGTACAAACTGGTCGTATCAAGAAACACTTTGATCATTCAATATGAAGAATAAATCCAAAAGGAAAGAGAGAGGAGCAAGTAATCCGAAAGCGCGGGCCTTGGATTTTTACTTGTTCAAGTTATTCTCTTTTTCTTCTATTTTGAACTAACTAAGGAAGGGCACGTGCGTTGCATGTGGTGTCCAATGTTGTTGTGAAACGTTTTTTTCATTAAGTTAAAGGAAAGAGATCTAAGCCACATTAATAGATATCTCAATTTCATGCTGATATTAGTGCAAACAAAATGAAAGAAGATAATAATATTTCTAGTCCACCGAAAGTAAATTCTATTCTCAAATTTCATGGCTTGAGCACATGCATAATAATGTAAGCTCCAAACATTAGTTCTTTTGTTTTTCTTTTTTTTAATTGTTTTTCCTTCCACATAATAAACGTGTCATCACCGTCACTTGAAATCTCGACTTCACAAACTTCTTTGTTGTCTCCCTTCTCTTTTGAGTTGACCTTTGTTTTTTTTTTTTCGATTTTCTTGATCAGGTGTCGATGCTTTCGCACCTTGTGTCAAATTCATTATCAATTTGCGCTTGCTTGATTATGCTTCTGTACTCTTGTTGCCCCCTCTTCTGTAGGGGTTTCTATATGGTTGACCGTTTCAATTGCTTCGGCCACGGCTATGATTCTTTCATTCTCAATTAATTTTTGTCTTTTGGTTTAGAGGGATAAGGAATCATGCTTATGTTGAAACATGTGTACTCAATCCTCGGTAATATTTTGATGCATGTTCTCTGTATATAAGTTGTAGATAATTAGTCAACGAAGAATAATTTATATTATCTAAGAAATTTTACATTTTTACCTCCTTGATAGAAGATATGCATTCTTGTATTGTGCATCCCACAAATACAGAAGTATTATTTATGTTACGTAGGATTTGTTTTTTCTTTGATCTGATATATTGGAGTATATATGTATGATTGGAACAAATATATTCCAAGTATATCGGTTCGAGTGAAAAACGTGCTCTCATTTCTCATTTTTGATTTTCTTTCCTTTTTTAACTTTAAACTTTTCCCATGATTTACTATTCATAGAAAAGTTGCGCATGAGAACTTGTCTAACATCGTCGTTGACTGAAAAGCTAAACTGATTGTAGTATGAGTTTTCTTTCTCTTCATAGATAATCCAGTTTGTACAACACAATCCAAAAATTTGCATCGGGATTTCCTTTTACATTCTAATTATAAATTGTGCGTCGCAAATCCAAACTTGTGCATCAAAATTTTCTTAATAGGTAATCTAGTTTGTGTATCCGAAAATAAAAATTGTGCATTGGGATTACTTTTGTTTTTTAATCCTAAATTGTGCATCATATAACATTAGACAAAGATTGCACATATGTATCAAACAAAGGACTGCAACATATGAAGTAGGAAAACAACTGAACCACAAACTAACACCTCATGAGCTGTCCCAAATTGTACATTAATATATATCCCTAGAAATTAAGTCTTAGCTCTTGCATTGATCATCAATCCAAACAAAGTCAAAATCATCGATCATTACACCAATATTTGAGAGGCCTTTTGCCAACTATGTTACTAATTTTGCATTCTAGTATATATTAATAGGGGGATTACTAAAAGAATTTTAAAAAAGAAAATAAGAAAAGCAAATTAGAACCAACATCTCAATTGGGCAATGCATCAGCAGTGTGTATGATGCTTCCCTTGCACACCCAATAACCATTAGTCTTAAGATTCGTAATGTTCTACATCGAAGAGATATGACACAAAATGTATAATGTTGTTGAAAAGATACACGTAGGACAACTCCGATTATCTTAGAGCAAACAAGAAACACTATTTTCATTAATATAAGTACGACAGCATACAACTAAACTACCACATAACTATGTTAAGCAAAAACTTCGAGATCCTTGGTTCCAATCCCCACACTAAAGGGTCACACTTACTTTAAAAAAAGAAGAAGAAGAAGCTATAAACATATATATTCCAACATACAACTAAAAAATGAACCAAAAAAACTTGTAAGAGATGCCTTTATATTTTGTGAGTGCCGCTACAAATGACTTTCTGGTCAATTATTTTACCTTACCCATTCAAAGGAAAAAGTACACTCTCCATTTTACAATCTTAATTAATTCTTCACCACCATTTAATTTAAATTAATAGTAGTACATATTAATTAATGTGTTAACGTTAGTACAAATAGAGTACAGTTAGGCTTCACAATTGGGTCGGATTATGTCGGGTTAGGAGAGGTAATAGGTCGAAATATATTAAAATATATTAAAACTCAAATACTCCGTATTAAATAAGTTTAATTTTAAATGAGTCGGATTAAGGTTTGTAATATTTTATAATAGGTGGACCCGTCTTCTTTTTTTGTGGCTTTTATGATAACAGTGACCGACAAGGAATATTTTTATTAAAAAAATGAAACTCCATATACCAGGAGATCCCCCCCCCCCCCACCCTTAGAGGCCCCATGACAGCAAAAAACTCACGCATAGAGAGAATAACTAGAAGGTGTTCGATTAGCCATCGTGTCTGTTTTTAACATATGTCATCTTTATTTATCTATCATGGCAATATAATAAATATTAATTTAAATATATTAACAATTTAAATATCTTTCGTGTTGTGTTTTAGGTGTTATCTTAATAGTATTTCGACATAAATTTCGTTTATCTACTAATCTTGTTTTTATAATCGTGTTTTCTTGGTTTTATCGCATCGCATATAAATTGGGGCATTCTACAGGCAATAACTCAATAAGCTTTAGGCATCGACTAGCCTAACAACCAAATAAAACACCAGAGAGTAAGAACAAGATAATCTGCCACAAGGCCCACAACAAATTACTGCAAAAGACAAACCGAGGGAAAAACCACTCACAATCTAGAACAGATCTAATAACAGCCGACTTAAATATACAATATAACGTTTCTGGCAAAAATATCCGGTTTAAAAGTTAATTTTTTTTAATAAAATAATATTTTTAATAATCTATTAGTAGTAAAATGCTTCATCTATCTCAAAATTATCTCGAGTTTACTTGACATACGGTTTAAAAAATATATTTATTGGAGTATTAATATGAATTTGATTTATAGTTAACTTTAAAGTACATGCATATGTAACATATAATTAAACTAAGATGAAAAGGTAAGGATAAAAATTGTTATTCTAAAAAATAATGTTTGAAACAATTATTTACGGGAAAAAAAAAAAAAAATAATAATTTTGAGACGGATGGAGTATCACTTTCATGCTTTAAATTTTGAGGTAAACCCTTTAATCAGAAACATTTTAAAATGAAATAATTGATTTTTACCCGAACAGGATGAAGTATCACTCAAGTACTTGTAAGAATGAATCTAAAGGCATCTTGGTTTTGTCCACTCCTCCAAATTTTCTCTTAAATTTCTCTCTTAATTAAGATGATAGATATGCATTTTTCAATTTCATTGTCAATTTTCTTATCTTGATAATGAAAACAAAGAAAAGATATAAAAAAAAAAAACTCCTACCCATAGTTACACGTCTCCATCTTCAATTTCATGCATGAAATTGGATCCACCCACCTTCTCTCGTGAAACCCATCCACCATCGAAACAATCAATTTCTCATCCCCTTCATCCTCTTACATGACTTTACCTTTACTTTATCTCTCATAATTCTTTAAATATAA
>JABEVN020004618.1:0-11961 GCA_013146195.2 Codonopsis lanceolata | reverse complement strand
CCGGCCAAGTAACTTCTGATACTGAGCCAACTCCATAAACTTTGTTGAATCGAGCCACGGTCATATCTCCTGTTCTAACATTAGAATTCCATCTCTCTTTCTCGAGTTACTACGGGACCAAGCGGTACCATAAACTCCTTGACAAAGTTTTCCCAGACTTCGAGGCACTCCATGCTTGTCTCGATGATCTCGTATTTCAAGCCACCAATGCTCGGCCGCACCATCCAACCTAAACACGCTAAGGTAACCTTCTCCTCGCATTACAACCCAAAGCGCAAAAGATATTCTCCATGCTTTCTAGCCAATGTTTCGCCTCAATAGTATCGGCTCTCCATCGAAACTTTCGGTTTAAACTTCAAAAATTTCGCAGAGGCAGGTAGAAGTCGTCTTCCGGTCCAAACATCATTGAGGAGTCACAGCGGGATCGTTTACATTCTCTCCTCTCGTCGCCCTGGTGCATCGAACGGGTCTACTAGAACTAGCTCACGCCAAGTTCGACATAATACGCCTCAAAGAACACTCGGCGTTAATAACTCAACAATAAACCCAGCCAACAAGGCCAAGGAACCTATCTGGCGAAATAGCTAACCTATAGCTACGATACCAAGCGCGTAACTGACCCGACCCGGGACTCAATCACGGAATCCCAAGGTCGTGCCGACAAAACAAGCTAAAAGACGGACAAGCACCCGCTAAGCGTAGTAGTGCGAGTCTAGAGTTGAACTAACAAACACTAAGAGGAATGAAAAGCCATAACGGCAAAAACGAATAACCAAAAACTAAAATGCTGGAAGCAAATCATAAGTGGGACCAAAGCCTATAATTATAAACTAAGGAATTCAAGGTAGAGAGGCGACTATCTCGACAAATCTCGACTCGCGTGGCCTTAACATTGCACGGACAACAAACCATCGGCAACTAAGGCCGTGAAGCATCAAAACCTGACACGATAGCGACAACTCTCGGTATAACATGCAGGAGGAATAAATCAACTAAAAGTAGAGATAAAATACTAACCACTAAACCAATGTCTCTCGACTAAAGTCGTCGGAGATGACAATACCAACAATACTAGAGCAGTGAGCTAAAGCATGCTCGAATAATAAAAAGGGAACAACTCATAAGAGATACAATTCGACCAAACAAGTCGGCTACCAAAATAATACAATAACAAAATACTAACATAATCTACCCAAGTAAAGTCTACATAACTTTACAATCGTGTCTCAAATACAAAATAACTAATAATAATAAACCCAAGCTTAAAGCAGGAAGACCACCTTCTAGGAATCACTATCGAAACATACCGTACTAACGGGATCCTTTGCAAAAACTAAGGAAAAACAAACACACGAAATGAGTCATAATGACCCGTAAGTTACTAAATGCAATGTATGGCATAGCATGGCGTGGCATGGCATAATACTCATGGCATCTAAATCGTATATCAACAATAAACATGTATTAAGTCATCAAGTATCATGAACTTCATAAATCACATATCACGTTATCTTTCATATAAGTGCTCATAGTAAGCCACATAAGGGATAGAAGATACCCAAATAGCTCCGTTGTGTTGCTCTGCAATACAAATGTTACTAGTTCGTGCCATCGATGTTTTGTGAATTCATCGACTTTCATCGAGTTTTACTCGATATCATTAACAAGCCATGCGGCCTTATTGATACGGCAAAGGGGCTACTTCCCCGCTGCGGCCCACGGTGAAGGTGTGTGTGGAGTCAGTGCGGCGATCCATAGCGAGCACGAATCCCATAATTCGTGAAGGCATGCAGTCCCACCACGACTTGATAAACAAACCAATTAATGCCGGTGGACTCAATGCAATGCACAAGTAGATATTTACTCTCATGCTCAACAAGAACCAAGACCGATCATAGCGGACATATCAAATCATGTAGGACATAAAGTTCTACACACCAAATTAACAATGCACATATTGTATACACTTAACAAATCCAACCAACCTATCCGTTAAGTCCAAGAACCACTTATTGAGGTATTCATAACCCTCAAGTCACAACCCAATCAAACGTAGCATATAAGCTCAAGAAATCACAATGTGAGGTCTACTATAACCCTCTACTCGAGATCAAACCAAAGACTATTACTTTAGTCTAAGAACAATCATAAATCAAGACTTAGCATTTTAGCTTTGCTTAAAGGCACACCGGACTCAACCCTAGTCCCAATTGTCATACATACTCGACATTCTCAAACCAATCTCAAGGGTACTAAAATTAAGCCGTAGTCATATTCTTGCAAGTGCTTTCATGTGCACGCGACCAAATTCCCTAAGAGAGAACTCATTCAAATAATCATTTCTTAAGGTAATATGAGATCATAGGTTGATCTCTAATGCCTCGTGCCTCTACGAGCACGCTCTAATTAAATCACCAATAAGCTTCTATGTCATGGGTGTCACAAATGGGACACAATTCGAGATGCTCGGGTACTCACAATCAAAACCAACCAAACCCGAACATCGTGGACTTAAACCTAAGGCTCACCAACATAATATTGGACCTATAACAACTCTATTGAGTCTAAATATCGCATTTCATTAAATACACATTTCATACAACCCAACTTAGCACATCATTCAAGTTTATAGAAATTATCCCAAAAAAATAATCCGGGCTTATTCCTCAAGCTTAAAATCCAAGAATTCATCATAGACATAGTCAACGAAACCCAAATGACGTAGGACTTCAACCCGAGTTCGTTAACACAATATTGAACCCATTACGACTCCGTAGAGTCTAAACACTAAGTTTCATTCTTAAACCTTTCATCCATGTCAACATTAATACTCACTTTATTTAACAACAATATATCGATAATTCGGCTTAAATTCTCAAGCCCTAAAATTCACAACAAAAATCCCAACATAAATCAAAACCCATTTCATAAATCTCACAATCCCACTTAAATGTTCTTACTCATGATATCATGTGAGTTCATACGTCCAAAGCCCCAATCGTAGGCATAATTCCACAATAAACCCAAATAGCATATAGGCATGATTTCTAGCATGCTCATAAGCCTAGAAACACAAAATGAAGAGTAATAACATATTCAACAATCATAGAAATCACTCTACAAATGCTCCTAACAAATTCATACTTCCAAAATCCCCAAAATTGGGCAAACATAGCATACAAGTGTTCATTGCCCACAAATAGCATATAGATTGTTTTCCTTAGGGCCAATGAACCAAAATCAAAAGGGAGTAACTTACCTAGCTTGAGTGAAAACTCAAGAGAACACAAATCCGATCGGTGAAGTTGCTCTACTCGTCGAGGGCTTCAAGATTCCAAAGTTTGAAGGAAATCGGGTGGTTGGATCATCAAGGATCGAAGAGAGAAGAAGCTAGGGCTCAAGAGTCTCCCATGGAGTCTCTCTCTTAACTCACGGTTTGCCAGGAAGAGAAATGAAGAGAGATTTGGGCGAATTGGTGAAGGGTTAGGCTATTTATACTTCTCAACAACAAGGGCACAATAGACTTTTCCCAAGTACACTTAGTAGAGATTAGGATAAATCAATCACTAATCTAACCTTAATTAACTTCTAACTAATGTTAGGACATGTTTAGGGTTAAGTATGAGAGGTTAGGAAGGGTTTAGAGGGGGTTTAATGAGGGTAGAATAGGTATAATTCGTCCAAACCCAAAACAGGGCAAAAATCCCGTAACAGCAACCTGGGGTTGAGGCGGGCGCCTCACCCCTCTCCATGCGCCCTGGGCTCTGCCCAAAGACAAAGATGCTCAAGGTACTTGAGGCGGGCGCCTCACTATGTGCCGAGCGGGCGCCTCGGCCTCCTGAATCTCCAAAACTTGGTCCAAACATGATCTAAATGGTCCCAAACCTTATGGGCAACCATTCTAAGGTCTAACCCTACACAAAACAAGTCTAAAACACACCGAACAACTCCGAAGCAACTCGGGAGCGAACCGGAAGGGTGCAACAACGTGCAACCGACGAATGAACTCGCAATCGAGAGCGAGCAACGAAAGGAGACTTTTAAGACAAGTCTAAGGGCTAAAGAAGAAGCTTAAGTACTTCTAGGAAGTTGAATAACAATTAGGGAAATAAGAATCCCAAAGGAGAGACGATTACGCGACTCGATTCCCGAAATACGCGATAGAGACGAACGCTATCTCCAAAACTTCCAAATCATCGCTAGACTTAAGGAACACTTCCAACTTGAAGTCTAAGGCATCTAAACATGTTAATAAACCATCTAAAAGAGGTCTAGGACCCAAGCCAGAGGTCACGAGACACAAACGCAAGCAAACCCTCAATCGCGTCGCATTCCGACTATCGTCGAGTCACGACTTGTGAACTTTAGCAAGTCAACAACTATATGAAGTCTCTATATAATGTTTTGGTCTTAATATGGTCTCTCAAACACATCTAGACCCTCTCGCAAACCAAGCATGCAGTCAACAAAGGAAGAAGTGCAGTATAGCACGCAAACCGAGATAACGAAGGAGCGGGGCGTCACAGAGGAATTTTCGTATTCCGTGCCATGATCTGATCTAATTTTAATAAGCTTTAGATCATACAAGTTCATAACACGGGTGTGCCAGATTTTAAAGGCCTCAAAAGTTTCAGATTTTGCTCTCAAGAAAATTACCCAAGTGTATCTAGAAAAATCATCCACACAAACAAAGGTGTATTTTTTCTTTCGTAGACTTTCTAGCTCAATAGGACCCATGAGATTTGTGTGAATCATCTCAAGGCACCTAGATGTGGAACACTAAGATATGGGAAGATGAGAGGCCTTGGTTTGCTTACCTTTTTGACAGGGTCCACATACCTTTGTGTAGTTCTTATCCAAGCTTGGCAACCCTTTCACTGCATCATGTTTCACAAGCTCATGGAGCTTACGAAAACTCATATGTCAGTTTTGATGCCAAGATCCGTAATGTCAAGACTAGCTTTGTGACATGTTTGGCTATTGTTGAACATATAACAATTGTCAGATGACCTAGTACCTGTCAGAAGACACTTGTTAGTTTGATCAAAAACTTCACAAGAATTTTTATCAAACCTTACCTGAAGGTCATCATCACATAATTGACTTATACTGATCAAGTTGGTTTTAAGCCCTTCCACATGATAAACATTGGTGAGATTTGGAAGACCATCAACATTCAAGGTTCCTTTGCTAGTTATCTTGCCCTTGGAACCTCCTCCATAGGTCACAGAACCACCATTGATGCTCACATAGTCCTTCAAATTCTCAATAGAACCTGTCATATGTCTAGAGCAACCACTATCAAAGTACCATGACCCAGCTATATGAGACTTCAAAGAAGTGAAGGTTACATTACACATATCATCATCAGACAATTTTGCACCAGGACATATGTCAAATGGTTCACAGTATTTGGATTTGCCTTTGTTGTTACTGCCTTTGGGAACCCACATCTGTTTAAAAGTTTTAGGTTGCTGTTTCTATGGATGTGATTTCTGATGTAGCTTCGAATGTGACTTCCAATGTTACTGCATTGGTTGTTGCATTCGATGATGCATCTGATTTTTTACCAAGAAAGCATGCCTTACTTCTTCCTCATAAATAGCCTTTTTCAGAAAACAGAATGGTTGAATATGACCAGGCTTATGACAAAAATGACACACAAAGTTTTTCTTTCTTGATTTGGATTTTTCAAAGAAATTTTAGTTCTGAAAATTCTGTGTAGGCTGTTTAGGTTCAGATGTATTTTTTTATTTATTTTATTTTTTTGAAAACATGGACGGCACCCTGCAAACCTTATTAAAACCAACTCAAGAGAAAAACGGAGGGGGACAACCAGCCTTACCCAAAATGGGGGGACAAAGGAGCCTTACCTCTAAAAAGCATACAAGGTCTGAAAAATTAAAACTTCCTATACTCATAAATGCCTAAACTGTCTAGCCGAAAGGCCTGGCAGGTCACCCTGGGAAGATGACTGAACTAGTCAAAGGTAAGAGACGACTGATGATTATGAGCCTCCGACGCCAAACTGTCTGCAACTCTATTCCTTTCTCTGTGAATGTGATAAATATCATAGTTACCACTTAGCAAAATACATTGACGAACTACATATTCATAAGCCCAAGGGGAACAACATTTTCCTTTGATCACTTGGACAACTACCAAAGAATCTGTCTCTACCATCACTGATTGAAGACCCAAAGCATGACACAATTTTAAACCATCTCTAAGAGCAAATAACTCACCCTGCATATTATTACCAGGGCCATAGAAGTTAGAGAACAGCTGCAATGAAATGACCCATGGAGCTACAAACCACACCCCCACCTGAACAAGACCCGTTCCTAGCAGAACCATCTGTATTAATTTTAACCATACTATCAGGGGGAACTTCCTAATAAATCCACTTACCACCACCAACTGTGATAGGACAAACCGGCAAATTCAAAGATATGAAACCAAGTCGGCCTGCAAGGTTGGTTTTAGCCTTCAGCGAAATCATAGACAGCATGTCCCGGAGATGGGATAAAACCTGTTTAAAAATCTGCTCAACATGCATTGGAATCCCTTCATAGACAGCCCTACATCTAGCCTTCCAAACTTCCCAACAAGTGAACATCAAAATACCAATACGACATATACCCAGTTGATGTCTAACAGAAGCACCCTTAAGCCAAATATCACATAGATGAGGGACAGAGTCATAATAGGCTATTTTCCCGAAAGCTTTTGCAAAACGTAACCACATCTCTTGAGCAATTTCAGATTTGAGAAACAAATGCAAGATCGATTCTTGGGCTGGAGAAGACTAGCAGCAAACACATTTAGAAACTATAGGGATGTGTTTCACATGCGAAGCTAAATCAACAGGAATGGCACCCCAAATTAATTTCCAAACAAAGCCACTGATTTTGAGAGGTATACCCGACTGCCAAATTTTGTTGGCCCAGATCTGCCGCGGGAAATGCTGTCTCAAACCATTCCAAGCTCAAGAACAGGACAAACATTTTAAACTTCCTCCTTTTTCTGCTATCTCTCAGGAAATTCCTGCTCAAGAAAGTAAACCATCTACTTCTTCTTCAAATGAGAATGAAATTCTCTCGACGAGCAATTTGCCATGTTAGTTAAGAAGTTTCAAAAGTTCTCAAAATTTAACAAAAAAAAGCAAACCAGGAGACTTTCGGAAAAGGCTGGCGAAAACTCACACAACAATGAGTTAGTTTGCTACAATTGCGAGAAACACAGCTTGGTCACTTTGCTTCTAAATGTCCTAAGCCAAAATATGAAGCCTACAAAGAAGACCATCTAAATCATTTTTCTAAACATAGAGGTCTTTTGGTGAGGACTTAGAAGAAAACCATGTATCCACTTGGTTTGAAGCCGATTCGGCGAGGATGATAGTGATGACTCACTGAGCGGGCACACATTTGCCTTGTTGCTCTAGAGTCACCTCCCACTATGACTCGGATAGTGAAGTTAAATACTCTCCTTTTCAAGCTAACATAGAACAATCTCCTGAAGAAATCCTCAAGGATGCTCAAGACATGCTAGAGGAATTCAATGAATTTAGAAAGGCTTCGTTAAGTTAGCTAAAAGTCATGAAATTTGAGGCGAAATCCATCTTTGGAAGCCGAGTTAAAAACTCTCCATGGAATCCAGCGGAGGAAAGTATCAAGTTAAAAAAGAGAACAAGTTTCTCAATGAAAAGGTTACTGCCTTATTGATCATGCCAAAGAGATATCTGTGAGAAAGATGAGTTGCAAAAGACTATCAACTCATGGAATAACTCAATGGCAGTCTTTGATCAGATTCTCGGAGATCAGAAGCCCTCAACAGATAAATCTGGGCTAGGATTCTCCCTAAGGTTCAAATCATCAAAAACAATGAAGCTTTGAAAGCAAAACAATCATCTATTTGGAGATAAATGCGCTAAAGGTGGTGCGGACTTACAACGGCCCTCCACGGCTTGCACTTACGTGAAAGCAAAGGCTGGCTGTTTCAGGAGCCTACAAAAGTGCGCTCAAACCTATCAGTTCATCAACGGCACTACGGATGGTGCTCTTGCTACAGGGATGTTGATACCAAGCTTAAAGGCAAAATGCATGAGGTATCAAAGTCGCTACGGCAAATATTCTTACGCGCAAAAGCAAAAGGCTGGCGTATGCAGACTCAAGAAGCCTCATACGAGATACTCCTAAGCACAAGCTTGCTTTGTTAACAAAGTACGCTAAATCAAAGGCTGCTGTTATGAAAAATGTTCAAAAACTTCCAACACCCGGCTTGATCAAACAAGTTTACGTAATTTCCATCACTATACATTTTGCAAATGTTTTGGCCACTGGTCCATGAATGTCGCTAAAATCCATCATGAAGCTTCTTTGGATCCCCTATTCAAAAATCGGGCAAGTATGGGTTCCAAAAATCGCTAACCATCGGACCCATAAGAAAAATAAAAAGGGGACCATGATTTTCTTACCTTTATATCTCGGGTGTGCTTCATAGGTGATTCGATTCGAGAAAAGAAAGATGTATGGTATCTAGAATAGCGGTACTCAAGACATATGATGGGAGAATCACTGCCTTCTCTCTAACATTTCGAGCGGAAGGTCCTCAGTCATCTTTGGAGACAATGCTGAAAGGAAGAACAATTGGTTATGGATCCATCATTAGAAATCTTTCTATTGGAAAAGTCTCTCTAGTAGAAGGCACGAAACATAACCTTAGTATTTCTCAGTGCGTGACAAAGGGCTCATCTGTCAATTCTCTTCAAGCTTGAGATGTGATATCAAGGATCGATCACTGCTCAACCTTGGTTCTTGGACATAGACAAGGAAATGTCTATGTGATAGATTTGAATGCTTATGGCAGGCCGATCAATCTATGTCTTGTGGCAAACTACGCTCAAGACAAAGGCGGGCGTGGCATAAAAGATTCACCATTTGAACTTCAAGTATGCGGCCAGCTATCCAAAGAAGGTCTAGTTAAAGGATTACCAAAGGTCTTTCAGCGATCATGATCGTGCGTGCAAAGCGTGTCAGCTGGAAAGCTCTCAGCGTCATTCAAAAGCAAGCGGGACTCTCAACGGCGAGACCTCTTCAAGCTGCACATGGATCTCTTCGGACCCGATCACTACTATCGGTATGGTGGTCCCAGATACACGCTTGTAGGAGTTGCGGTAGAATACACCGGGCGAAATGATGTCTTCAAAGATCACACATACGATCTCCTTACGGCATTGTTTAGAGAAGGCGCAAAGCAAACTTCGATGAAATCGGTGGCGTTCGATCGGACAATGGTGCTGAGTTCACCAACAATGGAATAGCAAATACTATGATGATCACGGCATAGGTCATGACCTTCTCTTTGTAAGGACACCGTAGCAAAATGGTGTTGCGAGAAAGGAAAAAGCAGAAACACTTATCGAAGGCTGCTAAAACTATGCTTCTTGGAAGCAAGTTGCCCAAACACTTAGGCGAAGCGTCAACACTGACTGCTTCACTCATACGGATCGTTGATCAACAAATTTCACGCAGTAAAAACACCACATGAACTTTGGAGAGGTAAAACCCCAAACATTGGATTTTTTAAATCTTCGGTATGTAAATGTTTTGTAGTCTACAATGGTAATGACTACGAGCAAATTTGATCATAAAGCGGATGAAGTGTATTTTTTGGGTTATGCTTTACACTCCAAAGCTTAAGGGGTTTTCAAACTTGATCATTAAAAATAGTTGAATCTGTTCATGTCTCATTTGATGAATTTGATTTGTTAGAGCCACACGTGGCTCCAATGTTCTTGATGACTTTGTTAATGTTGAGACGGGTGCCTCCCAACCATCACCTCTCATATACCTAATTCATCACCGGCAACTCAATCAAATATTCGACCATCATTTATTATCAAACGGGTCATCGAAGACTTCACCCTTTCGAAGACTCAATTAGAACCCTTTGTTTGAACTGAAAATCCCTATTCCTCAACTCACCTATGAACCAAATTCAAGAACAAAACACTCATCAAGACACGGTGATCTTCCTTCTAGCCCTCCTTACGAACTTTGTCATGAAGATACAGCCGGTAACTCATCACATTCCTGGCACATGTCAAGAACATGTAAAGACCATCCAATCTCTTAAATCATTGGTGACATTCATATTAGATACGAACGGAGATCGTCAAAAATGAATGTATGTTCATCTTTGCATTTGTCTCAGAAAGAAGCCAAAGAAGATCGATGAAGCTCTTCAAGATCCGAAGTTGTGGAAGCCATGCAAGAAGAACAGCCAATTTGAGCGATGCCAAGTATGGAAGCTAGTCCCAAGCACAGCCGATCATGTCATCGCCACACAAAATGGGTGTTCGAAACAAGAAGGATGAGGATGGGAACATAGTTAGAAACAAAGCTAGACTTGTTGCACAAGGATATCGTCAAGAAGAAGAATAAACTATGATGAAAGCGTTTGCTCGATAACAAGATTGGAAGCTATCAGAATTTTTCTAGCCTATGCTACATACAAGGACTTTGTCTTTGTATCAAATGGATGTTAAGGCGCATTTCTAAATGGTGATCTTCAAGAAGCGGTCTACGTTTGCTCAACCTCTAGGCTTTGTGGAGAAAGGAAAAGAAACTACATGTCTACAAGCTTAAGAAGGGTCTCATGGTCTTAAGCAAGCTCCTGCAGACTTATGAAACTCTATCCAAATTCTTAGTAGAACAAGGATTTGTGCGAGGCAAGATTGACACCACTCTCTTTATCCTCAAGCACAAAGGACATTCTCTATGAGTACAATTTACGTTGATGATATCTTCGGATCTACCAATGAAAATGTGGCGTTTGAAATGCTCATGGTGGCAAATTTCAAATAGGCATGATGGGAGAACTCACATTCTTCTTGGGTCTTCAAATTCAACAATCCAACAAAGGGAATATTCATCGGCCAATCCAAGTATGCTAAAGATCTTGTCAAAAAATTTGGATTGGAAAGCAAAGCTCCTGATACACGATAGGTACGCTAAATGTAAACTTACAAAAGACCTACAAGGAAAGAAAGTTGATATCACCCACTATAGGGGGATAATCGGATCTGCTCTACCTCACCAGCCAGGACACGACATAGTGTATCTTTGTTGGGGTATGTGCTAGATTTCAAAGCGGACCCTCGTGAGTCACATCTGCTTGACCAAAAATTATTAAGATGCGTGTCGGATACCACCAACTTAGGTATGCGGTATCCAAGAATCTCTCTTTCAACTTGGTTGGTTACTTTCGGATGCCGACTATCTTTTGGTTGCCAAATGACGAGAAAAAGCACCGATGGAACTTGTCGATTTAGGAGAGCAGAACTTTCTCTGGGCTAGCAACAAACAACATCTGTTTCCAACCCACTCAAACCCAGTACATAGGCTGGCGGTAGTCTTCTTGTCAACTCTATGGATCAGCAGGCCGGTTGGTAGACTACGACATCAAAGTAGCAGGGCCCATCATGTGTGATAATACCTCGGCAATCTCATCACATACAATAAAGTGATGCACTCCAAGACAAAGCATATCGATGTTCGATATCACTTTCTAGGGACAATGTAGAAAACTTATTAGCATGAAGTATATTTCAAGCCCGACCATCAGCGAGACATCTTCACCAAAGCTCTAGAAGCAGATATGTTTGCTTATCTAAGGAAGCTTGGTATGCTTGACCAAACTTAAATTTAATTTTAATTTAAAATTAATTTTTATTTTGAAATTTCAAAATTAATTTTTTAAGCAGACTTGAAAATTTCTCTTAGCAGACTTATTACTTTTAAAAATAAAATCAAGAATTTATAAAGTCACTGGGAGAAAAATGTAAGCTTTCTAAACTTTAAGTTTTAGAGGGACGTTTATGAAAATTGTGAGGCACTGATTTCAAATTTGGTTGAGTTAATTTATGAAAGGTATTTTCTTCTCTTTCCTAAAAGCTGT
>JABEVN020004617.1:0-11977 GCA_013146195.2 Codonopsis lanceolata | reverse complement strand
GCACTTTGGTTTTTTATTTTGTTACCTTGAGATTCATCCTACTCATTCTAGTTGGTTCCCTCGATTTTAATGTAGCTGCTAGAGATGGATTTATTTTCAAGTGTTTGGTGTAGGCCATCTAATTGCATTTGTTCAGGAAGAATTTTAGAAATTTACCCTCAAGTCTCTTTGAATGCAAACCCTTGTATATGTAAAATGTCGGTCTATTCAATATGCGATGCTCTACGCTCTGATTTCATTCAATCTTCAGTCAAGAAGGGGAGACAGAAGCCTGGTATTTCAGGGGGTTAATTACTGAAAACTCACAGCCTAATATTACGAGGGTTGGTGGTAAGTGGTAAGTCGTAAGAAAGAAAGTTCAATGGGTCAAGTTAAGCACAAGGTCTTACCAAATAATATGTGATGTAGATGAATAGCAGGACTCAGCGACTTTCTGTTATTTGGTCTCATCTCTCCTGTCCAGTTTAGGTATGAGGTTTGACAAATGAGCTTAAGAATAGCAGGATTCCTTATTACTATTATATACAAAGTTGAATAACATGATCTACTTACATATACAGATTGCTATTGCAGAAAATGTGGAAGTAATGAGCATTTTGGGTCTGTTCTTATGGCTTTTACAGAACAACTTTTCGTATTCATTTTCAAAATTCAAATTCAGATCACTTATGCAAACCTTTTTAAACTAATACGGCTTTGTTTATTACTTATAAAAAAATACGGCTTTAGTTATTATATTATGATATGTTTTTAAAAGTACTAATAATTAACATCACCTAAATCTTTAATGTTTTTTAAGTTAATTGTAATTAAAGTCTGCTACAAGCCTACAACTTTTTTGCTACCCTAAATTTGCATGTATCTTCATGACTTATGAGAATGAAGACTGGAAACTGTTTTTTAAAAAAAGCCAAATTGATTGGATTCTTTTCTTAAGCACATCTTTTTGTTGTGTTATAGACGTGTGTCCTCACCTCGTGATATATTCAGTATGTAGAGTTTGAAGAAAGTGACTAAATGATGGGGGAGGGGCCAGGGGGATAGTGATTTGATTCATCTGAATTCATTTATTATATGATTTATATTGAATATGAAGAAAGTTATGCATCCTTCCTGGTCTACTCCATAATTATGTTTTAGATGACATATTATCTTTTTGTAAGTGATTTATATTTCAAAAGTAGAGTTCATGAAGTCTCGCTTATTCAACTGCAGCCTCGACGCTTCTATACTGCTGGTGGGACGGAGGATTTACGTGAAGTCATTAATCATCTTCACCAGAAAACCGTAAACTCCTCTTCTAGCGCTTGGAACGAGCCTTGGTGCCAATCTTCGTATAAACTTTTTTTTTCTCGGTATAAACATTATGGAATCGTTTTTTTAAGGCTTACGTGACCATTACTTGACCAAATTTTGGAATGAAACTTCTTATTAACATACAACTGTTGCATGTCCAGAATCTTTTCCAACTTTTTTCCTACGATTTGTCTCTTCTTTTTGTTGTTCAGAGAAGTTTGACTTTGGTTTAACATACTTAGTGTCGAGAGATAAGTTTGGCAGTGAAGAAAACATATATGATTGAGGAAAAATGTAATGCTAGGGATATGGGAAGAACAAAGTTAACATGGGTGGATATAGTGAAGTATCACTACTACTGTCCCAAAATGAAATGTCACTGGAAGTAAAAGCACTGATTTTAAGAAAGTGGCCTTTTATTATCATAGTTAAACTTGTATGAATCTTTTGAACTAAAATTAATGCTCATTTAGGGACCAATCAAAATCACAAAAGTTGCTCTCCTTTGGGGATACAGGTAGCCGATTTCATGTGGTTTTGACGTCCCATTGTTGACCTGAATTCGTTTGCTCAAGAATGTCACTCTTGTAGTCCTCGCTAACTAATGCTCATCATTTGAGCTTCCTACAGTCTTAAGGTCCTGTAAAGTTGTGCACCCTAGAACCTCCTTATCAATCGCGTGATCTAGGTCATTGTGTAAGAGCTTCATAGATTGTTACTTGTGGATTTAAGAATTAAATATGTAGGCTCATGGGTTGCTATATACAAATTTAAAGATTATATGCATAGGATCCTATATATTTGCTTGATAATATATATATATCTATAAATAGTAAGATTGTAGGAAGTCTTCATCTTTATCAGTAGCAATATTTGGTTGGATGTCTGAAACTTTTTCTTTCTGGAAAGAGATTGGAACACTCGAATAATTGAAATAATCAAGCAAACTAAAATATGAAGATGATCAGAACTTTATAATCTCGTATATTTCTAAGCTATCTCAAAAATTATATCATAGATATTTTTTATCCTTGGTCTTGGTAATATCTGGGACTCAAATGGCTATTGAAGTAGCTGATTGAATATATTTTAGTGAGCTCTGCAAAGGAGTGATGTTTGGATTGTTTCCTTGTTATGCTCGCAGGTATGCTTCATGTACAGTACCATGTTGATATTG
The DNA here is from genome assembly GCA_013146195.2 of Codonopsis lanceolata. Lineage (NCBI taxonomy): Eukaryota > Viridiplantae > Streptophyta > Magnoliopsida > Asterales > Campanulaceae > Codonopsis > Codonopsis lanceolata. Next base: position 9,504 of record JABEVN020004617.1, on the reverse strand, counting down.
AACTTTTTGGTTTTCTCTCCATAGCGAACACTTTAAATAGAACAGAATATTACTCCTTTGTCTGGTTGTTGTACAACCAAAAAATAATCCAAGAACTTACTAAGAGCTCCTTTCGACATGTGATGGACTTTCAGTCACGTGACTTGGCTCCACGTTTTTGTTATGCCAACACTTAAGGTTAAAGGGGAGAGAATGGTGCCTCCCATCTACAGCATTGTAAGTCGAAAAGTTATTTCACTTCTGGCCTTTTGTTTTTTGGAACATTATGCATGACTGAAAATCAAGGCATCATATGCATGGCTGAACATTATGCATTTCTTGCATTTCTCAACCTGATTGTAGTAGTTCATTTCATACGGCTTGTCTTCTTATATATATGGATGGAGAATTAAAAATGCCATGATCGCATAAATAAATCAATCATGCCATAAAAACTATAGAAACAAAAAAGCTATGAGAAAGTTAGCATTTTACATTCTCCCTGCTCCATAAATCAACTCTAAAATATGGTCACTATTACCAAAATGGCCCTCATGTAGTGTTAGATCCACAAAATGTGGAGGATGCAATACATACTGTGATGAAACATAAGGGGCAACAGTGGGCAGACATGAGATGAGTAAATAAAGAAAGGAGGCTGTCAGGACTGATCAGGAAGTAATAATATGTTTTTGTGGAATATCTCTTAGTGTTAAGGTGCTTGTGGCAGTTCCCTTAGCCTAATTAAGCACCAAGTGATTGTATATGCATGCATGTTCTAGTTTCATTTTCACTTCTCCAGACCGATCATACGCAGTAATCGTGCCGGTGATTGAAATCATCTCTAGGCTATCTTGCCTGCCAGGTAAGTGATGCTCATGGCTATCTTGAGAGGACTTTCATGACCCCAGCTTCTGTAAGGGCAGGAAATCTTATTCGTATATGGATGGAGGACGCTGGTTTGATAACATGAGCTTTCATACTTCAATTCTCTTTTTTTTTTGTTTCAATATAGGTAGGATCTCGAAGCCTCGAAAAGAAACTTAACCGAGAGTCTGTCGGTTGATTACGTGGGTGGATCAAATGGGCAATGTGCATGGTCAAACTCAAACCGGGGATAAATGCCGCTGACAAAGCGGCCAAATGTTAATTGGTTCTCATCTCGTGAGTCAATTACTTTTCTCAGTAATGTAATTTTTCCTGACACCGAAAATTGAATTTGTTTATTTTCAACAGACACCGTTATTAATGCAGAATATATGAGGGACACCGTTATTCATGATGGCACAAGTTGGTTCCTTTGTTCCTTGTGATAAAGCCCAAGATTTCGCTCGGATCAGTATTTTTGCTCGTGTTGGTGCCGGTGACCGCCAGTGTGAGCTCCGTTATTCATGGATTTATTGGATACGACTAGTGCGCTTGTTTTGTTCTACCATATGTGATAATTAGGGATTCAAGTAATGAGGTCAAGTGTCGAGACATACTTTGAGTTATCATAGAAGAATTTGAAATTGTGGACATGTGGACAATTTCATATTGCAATTTCTGCTTTGATGTTGTCCCGAGGCATCTAGGTCCTTCGCTTTTCCTTTTAGATCTGGGATGGATATCCATGGTTGTACATGAATCAACCGCATCTCAAGTGGGGATCTTGAGGATTATCCTTTTCCAAAAGGAATGAGGGTGAATAAATAAGCAATTTGGCCTTTAATACCGACAAAAAACTGGACGAAACAAAATACGATTATGCTACTTTAAAACATTGTTTTTGTGTCTGGCCAAACTCACTTCTCATGTTATCTACTTGTATTACGCCTAGGTTAAATTAAGGATGGATCAACAAAGTGAAAATGAGGATGACAACTTGATTCATTGGATTCCATCCTCATTCTCAAGACTTGTATATATTTTCTCGACTTGCAACTACGTAAAGAGATCTTGTATATGTTTCTTGATTGTTCTCGGTTTATTCACGTGGCTATCTTTTTAAATGTCAGAATTGTTGATGCCTTGCAAATATCTCGAGTTGTTTGTGAAAACCCAATGATGCAAGAAATTTATTTATTTTTAATTCTTGGACTTCATTTGGTCATGAACTGATGTTCATGTAAGCACAACTCGAGAGGGGGCCCAAGGTGCATCTGAGGAAATTGTGGGGGGTTCAAAATTGGAACAAAATGCTATTAAATTTTTTTTTGAAAAATAGAATTTACAACGTTTTTTAAACGTTGTAAAGTCTATTACAACGCTTTTTTAAACGTTGTAAAAAGTCTATTACAACGTTTTTTCAACGTTGTAAAATGAGTTTTTACAACGTTTTTTAAATGTTGTAAAAGGCTTTTTTACAACGTTTTTTAAACGTTGTAATGATTTTACAACGCTTTTTAAACGTTGTAAAAGGCTTTTAACAACGCTTACACGCTGAAAGGATTTTACAACGTTTTAAACGCTAGAAAGGCTTTTTACAAGGTTTTTTAAACGTTGTGAAATTATTTTTTACAAGGTTTTTTAAACGTTGTAAAAGGCTTTTTTACAACATTTTTTAAACGTTGTAAAAGGCTTTTTTACAACGTTTTTTAAACGTTGTGAAAGGCTTTTTTACAACATTTTTTAAACGTTGTAAAAAAGCCTTTCACAACGTTTAAAAAACGTTGTAAAGCCTTTACAACGCTTAAAAAACGTTGTAAATAATCCTGGCCTTTTACAACGTAGCCTAACACAACGTTTTACAAAACGTTGTTAAATGTCTATTACAACGTTTTACATATATATATATATACATACATACATTTTATACTTTAATTATTTATAACATGCATAAATATTTTATTTACATTATTATTTATTATTATATTATCTAATTATAATAATATTACTATTTACATTGCATGCATATATTAATGGGGCAAGACAAATAAATTTGTACTTAGCCCTTGTAGCGTGAAAGTCTGACCCAATATATACGTCGAGGCTTTAGCCCACTAAGCGCTCGAAGATTCTGATTGTGCTTAATATGTCCTTCGGAGAGAGTGAGTCTTTTTTATGTCTTTCCGAGATAGGGAATATTATATAAGTATAAGTATGAGTATGTGATTGGCTCGCCAGGGAGGGGAGACTAGATAAATATGGGTATGACTATGGATATGGGTATGAGTATGGGTATATGATCGGCTTGCCGAGGGGCAAAGAAGTGATCTTCTGAGGGCTCGCTCCGGGGTGCAAAGCGAGGAGAATTTCTTCTTCTTTTTTTCGGCTTCTTCGGCAGAGGAGGCTTCGGGAAGGCGTATGAATTTGATGGGTGATCAAAGAGTGAATGATGGGTATTCGATGGGTGAATAGATCATGTGAAATGATGGAGCCCGAGGCCTCTATTTATACACAAAGATGGTTGCATGGCATGCCAGGTGGAGGCCTGGGAACACAACATCGCAAGAAGCACGAGGCGGCCAAGAAACGGCGTTTGCTTGCCGAGAGGAGACAAAGCAAAGATGGAGCGGCTCCCATGCAAGTGCGGCTCCCATGCATGGGGAACGACTCCATGGGGTAAATTTATGGCCAAATTGGAAGTTTCACTTAGGGCCATTCATGTTATGTTATGTTATGTTATGATTTGATTTAACTCCCATTAATTCCAGTTAAAACACCAACAAAAAGTCATTTTTATAAGTCCAATAATTCTATAAAATATATGTTATCATTATTATAGGACATAGGTGTCTACAAAGCCCCTCAATGACGGAGTTTGCAAGTGAACGTGAATTCATATGCATACGAACATCGTTGACAAGATATAGACTCCCGATTTCGGGACATGATTCACAAGAAAGATATTGTTTTTATAAATGATATGAGTTTTAAAACATATGCAATGCAAGTCGGGCTGTGGTGGAATTTCTCCTCTCTCCTCCTATTTTTTTTTTTTCTGTTTTTTATGAATTGAAAGACATTATCAACTGAAAATTAAATATGAAAAATGAAGACATTATCAACAAGAAATATAAATATGAAAATTAAAGACATAATCAACATGAATTTAAAATATGAATATTAAAATACATCATCAACATGAATTTAAATTATGGAAAAGACATCATCGACAGAGATTTAAAGTATGGAAATTAAAGACATCATTGACATAAATTTAAAATATGGAAAATACATTATCGACAGGAATTTAAAGTATGGAAAAGGCATTATTTTTAGGAATTTAAAGTACGAAAAAACATCATCGAAAAGAATTTAAACTATGGAAAAGACATTATCAACAGGAATCTAAAGTATGAAAATTAAAGACATCATCGAAAGGAATTTAAAGTATGAAAAATACATTAACGACATGAATTTAAAGTATGTAAAATTAAAGACACCATTGACAGGAAATTTAAAATATGGAAAAGACATTATCGACATAAATTTAAAGCATGGAAAAGACATTATCAAAAGGAATTTAAAGTATGAAAATTAAAGACATCATTGATAGGAAATTTAAAGTATGGAAACGACATTATCGACAGAAATTTAAAATATGGAAAAGACATCATCAAAAAAATTTAAAATATGGAAAAGACATCATCGACAGAAATTTAAAATATGGAAAATACATCGTTGACAGAAATTTAAAATATGGAAGCTAAAAAGACCAGCATGTGTATGTTGATAAGCATGTATGACAAAATATGTATGAGAAGCATGTATATAAAAGCATGTATGGCAAAAAATGTGTGGAGAAGCATGTAAACATTTGGACATTAGAACATGCATTCGCATATGGAAAGATATGTATATGGAAAGCATGCATATATGAGAGCATGTATGCATATGAAAAAAATATGTATATGAAAAGTATGTGTGTATGAAAGCATGTATGTGTATGAAGAGTATGTATGCATGTGTATATGTATGACAAAAATATGCATGTATATTATGTTATGGAGTGTGAAAATTATGCGCAAGAAATACATGCAAATGTCATGCAGGTAATCTGTTATTGTTATTGTTTGATGTCTGAACGGGGCAGGATGTTGTATTGTTGGGTGAGAATCGCCTGCAGTTAACTTTGTTGATGTAACACCCCGAATTCTTGCATGTGTATTGTGTGCTTGCCTTCATGATTTCTCGTTGATTATGAGCATGTTTTCCTAGTCTATATATATGATTTAGAAACATTCTTAAGTCATTCATGAAGCTCTTAACATGTTTAGAATCATGTAAGCTTACTTGTTGAATCGCCGATTTGATTGCTTCGTTTGAGCCTTAGGGTTTCTCGGGATTTCCATCGTTGCTTGTATTCTTTGTGTTTTCAACTTGTGAGAAGTTCATTTGAGTTATAGACCAAGTGTACTAGTAACTATCATTCTTGCACAATCATTGTTCATAGACTTGTTACCTTTGGTTATGAGATGACCAATTTATTCCTTCACAGACCAGTCATGTTTTGGGCAAACTTCGGGAAAATTCTGGTACTAATCCACTGAATAGAATTTTCTAAAAATTTAGTATGTTTTACCTTCATACGTTAGGATACTCTCTGTAAAATTTGGTAATTTTCCAAGGTGTCTAAGTACCTCAATTAGGTCATGACTTACGGCTGTGCCAGAATTCAGTTTTTAGAAAAACAACTTCTGTACTTGATTTTTGTTGTAACCATATCTTGATGAATATAAGTCCAAATGGAGTAATTTAAAATTCTAAAATATAATGTAATGAGTCTAGTTTCAGAAAAATAAAAAATCACCTCATTTCGAGATGTGAGCGATTTATGGTCGATTTTACAAGATTGACTGTCCAGTAACTTTTCAAAAAAATGGTCTTGAACTTAGCTGCAGCATTCCAGGCGCCCGTCTCGACTTTAGTGAGGCGCCCGCCTCAACTTCTGGGAGCATTTCAATTTCAGCTTCCAGCCTCAGCTTCCCAGGCGCCCGCCTGGCTTCTTGTGAGGCGCCCGCCTCATCTTCTGAGAGCTGTTACGGGATTTTTTTCCCTGTTTTGCTGTGTACGAACTTTGGCACTTTAAACTCTTTCCAAACCTCTTCTAAAACCTTCCTAACACCCTTTCTTTGGTCCTAACATTACCTAACATGTTTTAATATTGGATTAACCAACCATTAGTGATCATTAAGCAAACCAAATCAGATATTATTGCACCACAAGAGGGTGACACTTGTCCCACTCAGAATTTTCAGCCAATTTAAGCCACAATCTGGCTTGTTGACCCTCACTCTTCACCTCCACTCTCCATGAACGAAATTCCTTCTTCTCCCAAGTCTCCCATGGCTCCTTGAAGGTGATCTCTTGGTCCTCCATCATCCTCTCATCTTTTGCTCAAGCCCCCTTCATTAAAAGTGTAGAGCTTGAAGTGTTGAGCAGTTTCAACCAATTTGTTTGTGCTCTTCCTATCTTCTTCCTTGGTGAAAGGTAAGCTATTGATTCCCCTTAGGAAGTATGTTAGTCTTGCCATGTTCCCCTATTCTCATGTTCCCCATGCTCCTACCATGTCCATGCCATGCTTCTTGATGAATTGAGCTTGTAAGGATTTTTAATGATATGTCCATCTTGATCTTTTGGTCCTATGCCTAGAAGTAAATATGTTCTATGCCTCCTTAGGAACAACTAATGTTCTTGGATCAATGACTTTTAATAACTCTATGAAATTATGAATTCTAGGGTTTCACATGCTATGAATTGTTCATCTTATTGATTGGGTCCTATGCTTAGAATCAAATGTGTTCTATGCCTTCCTAGGATTAACTAATGTTCTTGGACTATTGGCTTTTGATAACTTTTGAAATTATGATTCTAAAGTTCCCTTGAATTACGAAATGTTGAACTTGATAATTCTTGACTATGGTTGTTAAGTGGATTAACGGCCTAGTTACTCGACACGAGAACTTAGAAAAGGGTTTTGGATGCATCTAGCATCTTAACTCTCTTGGATGAATTGTTAGAGACGACTCAACGGAGTTAACTTAAGTGAGCCATTGAACAATACCGGCTCAATGATCAATCCCTACGACGTTCTAAACACGTTTCTCTAAGAATGATAATTCTAGACTATTGAATTGGATTGATTACCATGTTTGATTCTTGATGTCATGTAATAGAATACCTATTTGACATGTTGAGTTCGCTCTTGTCGAACTCAATCCTGCTTGATTATTGATGAGAACATTTACTTGTCATGAACGAGATCGCTCTTGTCGACCTCGTTCCTACTTGAGAATTTGTTAAGTAGACACTACTTGACATTTGCATGAGTCCAGTGGCATCCTCGTCCCTTGTTCACACACGCCTCCATTGGGCCACTGGAAGTAGCTCCCTTGTTGTAATCAATACGAGCATCATTGGTGTCTATCCGGGCATTCCCTCGGAAGGTCGATGTACTTACACGCATCCGACACATGCACGCTCAAGATAACGCTTGTAATGCAGGAACTACGAAGCGGCCCGGCTCTCCATATATCCTTATCCTATGTGATTTAATTTCAAGCACCTATGTGAAACAATGTGCATCTTGGATATATGATCTCTATGCTTATGTGACTATACCTTGCCTTGTATGTTGCATATTGCCATGACATGCATGATTGATAGCTTACAAGTCTTTATGACTTACCCATTCCCCATCTTTAATGCTTTTAGATCCTAGCAAGACAGTCCCTCTCGCTGAGGATTGCGGTGTTGCGTGCTTTGTTCCTCCTTGTCACTTGCAGTCACCGGCTTCAAGAGGTGGTCTAGATGTCCTCTTCTTTCCTTTTGTTATTTTGCAAGGACGATGGGTTAAAGCAAGTCAATTAGACTATGCTTGGGAATTTGTATAGAACTTGATCTCGATGCTTTATATAGCTACTTGTAGTTTAACTCTTGTAGTACTTATAACCTCTTTATGCCTAAGCATTGTGTGCCGAGTTTTGGTTATCTTGTATTATAGTTCACTACGTATAAGACTTCCGCCGAGCATGCTATTAGCTCTTACTTAATTCTTGTCCTTAAACTGTTAGCTTGGGTTCTAAGATGTAGTGTCGCCGATGACTTGGTTTATTGCTTAATTGTTTTATCAGTTTGTAAAGTTTTAAAAATACCTGCCTTTTAGGGCCGAGGCGTGTTACGCCTCTAATGTCAAGGCCACGTCGTTTTCTTAAAATGAGTCCTTGCATGTTTATTGTTCACTTGTTTTCCCCTTATTTGGGTCCGACCCTGCTCACCTCCACCTCTGCCCTGTCGGGTCGCCAAAGTTGGTATCGAGCTTGTATTAGTTAGCTATCGGCCGTGATAGGTTCCATGGCCTAGGTGGGTTAGTTTCTTGTGTGATGTTCTAACGACGAGTGAATTCTTATAGGTGCTCGATGGTGAATCCTAGGGCAGATCGTGTAGGCCGAGGCAGAGGCAGGCCTAGGTTGGTTCCAGATGAACCTGAGGTAGAATTGCCACCTCCTCCACAGGGTCCAGCTGGTATGAATGCTCAGATGGCGGATATGTACCGTCGCATGACGTAGTTTATGACCGAGATGGCTCCTTGGCCATGGTCGAATGTACCTCCACCACCACCCGTAACAAGAGGCGAGAGCTTCGCCACCGCTGTTGTTATACCACGGAGCTAGGGTAAGAAATAATATCAGGTTGTGCTTGAGAGGTTCATGAAGATGAAGCCTCCATCTTCAAGTTGAAGGAGAGGCGGATGCTAGTCTTGCTCGAATTATGGCTTGAGGATGTGAAGAAGATCTTTGCAAAGCTAGATTGCACGGATGAAGAGAAGTGACTTTAGCCGCATATAAACCGAGAGGAGCCGCCAATCATTGGTGGAAGTTCTACTTGCTAGTTGGAATTGAACCACTGTATAAGTGTGTGTGGCCTACATTTGAGACGCAGAGTTTAGGGCAACTTACGCTGTGCCTAATGTGGTTACGCAGAGTAAGAATTCTCGTGAGACCGAGCAGTGATCCATGTCTATAGCTCAAGATTCTTCTAAATTCACCGAAGTTGTCCTGCTATTGTGCAACATCTTGTGCTAGATGAGAGACACGTAACCCGTAGGTTCGTGAAAGGGTTGAAAACCGATTATTGGAAACATTGTTATTCTCTACAGCCATGCATCACGGAGTGCAAGTGATCGTGCTTATGAGATTGGAGCGAGACATCAGGAGCACAGTGCGTAAGCCTCCGTGCAAACTTCTCACAGCTAGCCTTCGCAGGACCCAGAGGTCGGTCTCTCGGGAATCGGCCCGGCTATCGGTAACCGGCTTCAAATGGTGGTCGAATAGGTAAAGAATCGGGAGGGCGTAATAGGCGCCAAGCTGGAGAGTCGCGTAGTAGTGCTCCTTCTCCTCAAAAAGCACCGCAGTAGTGGGCCAATGATTTGTTCTTATTGTAATAAGGTTGGGCATTCTAGCAGAAGTGCGCAACTGCCTTGGTACTTGTCTTATTTGTGGAGATTCTAGTCACGCCTCAAAGACTGCCCTAAGTCTAGGCGCCTGGGCCTCTGGGGTCGGGCTCAAATAGCCTGGGGTCCAAGAGGATAGCGATGGGCGC
>JABEVN020004616.1:10000-12028 GCA_013146195.2 Codonopsis lanceolata | reverse complement strand
ACCGGACCTTATGGGCGGTGAATCCTTCGCAGGCTTAGATCATCACTCAATTCAAGCCCCTAAAAACACGAATAGTACATCACGTCTGGCATGCTCACGTGTCCACCAAAATCTTTATGCACAACCCAGCCATCCACTAATGCGAGACAATCAGGGATGCTACTGTACACTACATTGCCAGCACCAACTTGCGAGCGATAAATTGAATATGGCTTGTTCCCCGTCTTGCAAAGTAGCAGTCGATCTTTGCTTTTGCTTTGACAAAGTATATTTGTAAATTTAGTCGGTGCTAGTTCTTCGTCCATTATCACATTGATCACCGATCCCACGATCGTGGGGCTTCTCTTCAAGGAGCATTCCTCTCTATTGCCTCTATCTCGCTTGAAGCGATCTAGCCGCCTCATTGATCAACTTCTGAGATGGCCTTCTTCATGGCACATTCCTCGATGAGTGTGCCCATAATCATCATGGTAAGCCGCACCGCATTACGATCCCTCGATCCGTCTGGATTCATGCGAGGTGGATTAGGAAGCTCATTCTTATCTCATACATGATGTCTTGCTGAGTTGGAGTCAAACTGATTAGCGAAGAAATTCCTTTGGTCGATCATACCAGGGACTTGCTTTTATTGTAGCCTCCACTTCCTGCCTAGCCATTTCCCTTGGAATTTCCCACAGCTTCGCTACTCTCCTTTTTCTTTTCCTTTTTTGCCGTCTCCCCGGCACAACACTTCTGTGCCCGCATGAGCATCTCTGCTTGCGTCTTTGGTTCACGCATGCTCAGCTCTGATCGCAGGCCACCTTCCCCTTCAAGCAAGTCGGTTTCAAAGCATAAGGTTACCTCTTGCTCGGTTAACCCAGGAACTTGTTCTAGTACCTTGGTGAACCGCTCAAGGTAGCTCGTCAGACTCATGCGCCCCTGTTTAACTTTGACAAGTCGGCCCTTGTCTTCGCTGTACCGCTGTTCAAAATCGCCCAAAAACTTTGCTCAATCCCCAATTATTAATTGAGCGTCGTGGTAATGCCCCCATCCAAGCTAGAGCCTTCCCCAGCAATGCGCCAACGAAAGCCCTAATCTTCAAGGCCTCATCTGAAGTCACTAAACCAATTTGCGATTCAAAAGACATCAACCAGTCTCTCGCCTTAGTTTTGCCTGTATACTATTTAATATTTGGAAATATCAACCCCTGTGCTGGTGGAGCATTCTCAATCCAAGGTGCTAACGGGCTAGCAGACGTACCCAAAAAATTACCATCTAGAGCCTTGCCTTGCTCCCAAGCTTCCATTCGATGTTTCAATTCCTCGAAATCATGCATATTTATTGTTGCAGGCAAACCACCCTGGCCGAGTCGTAGCATAGGAGGGCACTGGGGTCCCATAGGCAACGACTTGAAGAGCCCCCACGGCCGCACACTTAAACCTCGAGGCGCCTCAATGTGGCCCGATGCGGGTCCTTTTTCCTGAGAATAATGAGAATGATAAGATCTTAGAGAGGGAGTTACTGCGTCGATGAACATAAGACCCCTGGTGATCGCGGCGGCGACTATGAGTACGAGATCGCCGCGGTGAAGGTGAACGAAACCTCGAGCATGTGACCTTGAGGCGAGGCGGCAGATTGAAGCGTAATCCTCTCCAACTCCCTTGAATGAACAGGGACAACCCATGGCTAGTTTTCTATCTGCCGCCTGGATCCCTCCGTGCTCGTGGTGAGAATGAACGAGCAGTGATTCATCGATACCTCCAGCCAAGGAACGCGAGCCCGGCACTGAGTCGACAAGGCCGTAATGGATCCAACTTAATGGGCAGTGGTGGCTTACCCATTGCAATCAACTGTAAGTTGAGTTGGTGCATCTGGTCGAAATAGATGGCCCGTTGACGCAAAGCTTCCTCTCGGAATTCATGGGCTAAACCGACTGCTGCTTCGGCACTCCGAGCCAACGAATCAACTCCACGCCTTTGATTAAGCTGGTGGCGTGCATCATGAGGTGGAGGAACATTATTCCCAACGACGTGATTAAGGCTAGGATTC
>JABEVN020004616.1:0-7500 GCA_013146195.2 Codonopsis lanceolata | reverse complement strand
GAGGGTGACATGTTTGTGGCAGTTCCTCATGCTGATGCTGTTTTGCTCAAGGTACAGACGTATAAGTTTCAGTTTGCAATTCACACTTGCATTTTCTTTGTTCTGTATGATTCATAACATTACCGAGAAAATAAAATAGAAAGAAAACTTCACAAATAATTACATTTATGGAAATGTCGCGCAGTGGATTCTGCATGATTGGAGTGACATTGATTGTGTAAAGATCTTGAAACGATGTAAGGAAGCGATTCCAAGCAGAGAAAGGGGAGGTAAGGTGATAATCATCGACATGATTGTGGGGAATACGAGTGGAGACCATAAATCGACTGAAACACAACTGTTCGGAGATATGCTGATGATGGTACTGGTGTCGGGAAAAGAGCGAAACGAGAAAGAGTGGGCGAAACTCTTCTTTGATGCTGGCTTCAGTGACTACAAGATCATAAATCCCAATTTGGGTTTGAGATCCCTTATTGAAGTCTACCCGTAATGAAGAATGAAATGTTGGATTTAAAAGGAGTCTTTTAATTAAAAAAAATTATTTCTAAATGGTGGTTGTGTGGTCTACTTTTGAAAGAAAGAGAACTTGGTAAGCTATATGCAATGTCTTTGTAATGGACAAACCTTGAACTCCATCGCACGTAGCTTAGCGTGATGACGATCTCTCTCTCTCTCTCTTTTTGGAAACTAGTAAGGTTCACGTGCGTTGCACGTGGTTAACGCACTTGGTGTTAATGGTTTTTTAAAGTGATTTGTTAGTTTCTTAACTTTTTTGTTTACTTTTAATTATTGGATTCTTTTTGTGTTTTAATCTTTATAGTTTTGAGACTTATAAATTGTGTTCTTGTGTGTTTAAGTTTTTCGATATTTTGTTTTTCGGTAATTAATAATAGAAGCTTTTAGTCATTATATTGCAACTTATCCTACACATTTGTCTTTTTTATTAGTTATTTTTAAATCTTTTTTTAATACCAAACATGAATTCATTCACTTTTATCGGTGTTGTAATTAAAAACAATTCAAGCTTACTTTCTTAGATAAGAACATTGTTGTTGGAGACTTAACTTATGTCATTTATGAAATTTATGACTCTCTTTGGAAAATAATAAACTGTTTTATAGAAATCAAACTGACAATCCCAAAGTATATACGTATACTCTAAAATACAAAATTCACCCAGAGTTACGTATACTCTAAAATACAAAATTCACCCAGAGTATCTATAAAGTCTCACTTTACCACCCAACCTAACTTTTGTGCCATTTTCATATGTCATTGTATAAGTTTTTCCTAGTTTGCCCCCTAGACACTACTAAGGTTACCAATATGACGTTAAGGTGCACATGGTATTTCACGTGAAGGACATTTTGGTCATTTTTAACAATGTTTTATGTGATTTTATTACCCAAAAAAAACTTTATTTTCTTATTCTCCGACAAGGCTTTCTCTGCTTCTTCTCCAACAATGACATCTTATTTAAATTTTAAGTGAGATAAAAATCGAGTGTATAAATCTTTTATTCAAAATTTTATATAGAAAAATAAATAAAAATAGTGTGGAATCATATCAGAGAGAGATAAAACATAAGAAAATGATCACATTCAGGTGTCAAGACCACAATGAATAAGAACCCACAAAAAATTAAAGTTGTCAGAGCTGCCTATGTTAAATGACCAAGCCACAAACACAATGCATAAGCATACACGATGAATTTCAAAACTCATATTTGAATTCATCACAGATGCATACGACAATGATGATGCACGTCATGATTCAATCCGTCTTCATCGTCTCTAGCTTAAACTCCAACAAATTTCTCCTTGGCACCATTGATATGGTTTATGGTTTGAATTGAGCAAATTCTCGATTTTAAACATTATTCACTATCATTTTTATCACTACGATCACCACATGTTACATCACAATCACCAAATTTGATATGGAATATGGAAATGCTACAAAATTACATTGAGGACCAAAGTGGATTTGGTGGATATCTTAGGGGACAATGTGTATTTTAGACTAATTTTGATGGGGCAAACATATGATTAGCCCCCAAAATTATATACTAAATCTCACATTTGATCTCAACCTACGAAGTGTCCCACTTTCATACCTTATTTTTCTATTTGTCTCATTTTACTCCCTCTCGTCTATGGGTGTTAAAAATAGTAACGTACGGAAAATGATATGTGCATGTCACATGAATATTATTTTGATCATTTTACTGGGGGTGGAAAATAAGATTTAGAAGTTTGGAACCCTGTTATGGGAAGGAGTAAAATATTTTAAACCTAGTTATTTGTGGTTACTAACATTGGTTTGTTTGTAATATTTATAAGTTAGACGCAGTATGATAGTTTTTAAGGTTGCCTGTAGTAGTCTGAAAATTCAAATAAGTAAACTGTAGATTTTGGCTTTCTTTTGTAACAAAACGCACAAATTCATCAATTGGTTCTCCATTTTCTTCATCTTAGCTTATTCATGGATAATAGCTAAAGACGCTACATATTTTTCCTTAATATCTTGATACTTACTAACAAATCTATTATTATAGTAACATTTTTTCATTTATTTCTATAACGTCTTTACTGAGTAAAACCATATTATTTAAGAATGTAATATCATATTATTTTTTAGTTTCAAATAAATTTTTAGTCTCGATTGAGTAAGGGTATTTTTGTTATTTTAGAAAATATTGGACGACATTTGTAACGATAATGGTAGGAGGGGGAAACTGATAAGAAAGTAAAAATACAAGACAAAATAAATAGAATTCAAAGCTGTAGAACCTAACTTTAAAACATGTACAAGTCAAGGGATGAAATTATTATTTGATTATTAATGGAATTAATTAGTCCCTGATAAATTTACTTGTTTGACCTTAATTAATGGTAGATGATTTATTATATTTGAGGCTATTTTTGTCCAAACATTATTTGTTGTCATGATAAATTTACTTGTTTTGTCCTTAATTAAATGGTGGGTGGTTTATTTGGTGAAGGGTTATTTTTGTCCATCTATTAAATTGTAAGAAACAAGCTTGACTTTTATAGTAAGAGATAAAGAGATTTACTCAAATAACACTATTAGCCTAGAAATCAATTTTTTTTTCATCTTATTTCTTTGTTTAATTTCTTACTCATTTATTTAATGTCGTATTCCACATAAATCACCACTTTCATGCTTAAAATCGCCCCACCACTACCGGCATCCTGCAAATGCGCCACAACTATCACCACCACCAAGAAGCGTGTCCACCTTGCCTTCTTTGAAATGGAAATATAACATATCTTTTAGCTTAAAATCGGTTTCTAAAACTCCGCCTAGCTCAAGCTTAGGGCGCTAGACCCCTCTCTTTCACGCGACTTTCTTAGTCGCCGCCCAATCGACCAAGTCGGGCGCCTCTCGTAGATGCTTGCGGGATAAATAGAAAAAAGATGAAGAAAAAAAGATGAAGAAGAAGGGGGGCTGTCTTGAGACTCATAATTTAGAATGAGAAGGGATTAGTGAGGATATGTTAGATTGTGAGTTGTAGGGACAGTAGGTAGGTGGAGTAATATATTTTTTTTGTTTTTAGTTCTAAACTTGACTGATTTATTGCTTTGGGATTGTTGAGAATTAGGATTAAAGGTGGGTTTGTATATTTTTGTTCATTGTACAAATATAGACAAGTGTTTGAAAAAATGACAAACATAAAAAAAAATTTAAATTTGTAGTCACTGTGTTTGATCTTTGATGTAAATTATCAAAAAAATGGTAATTATGCCTTAATTCTAGGCCCCGCCTAGGCCCCCGCCTAGGCCCCGATTACGCTCCGACTAATCCCCTAGGCGCTAGGCGCTAGTGTGTCGCCTAGCGACCGCCTAACGATTTTTAGAACCTTGGCTTCCGTTAAGTGGAACTACTTTCTTCAAACGACTTTCCTATCGATTCTAACTTAATCTCTTCTCTAACAAAGCGTCTGATTTGTCAACTAAGTTCTCTATTTTCTTTATCTTCTTGACATTATATCACCTTTCCTTAACACGTTTCTCTTAGCTTATTCATGCGCAATTACTAAACACGCTATAGATTTGTTTAATATCTCGATTCTCACCAACCAATGTATTATTATAGTTACAATTTTTCATATACCTCTAATAATGTCATTCCCAACATATGATGTCTCACTTTCCGACATGTTTTTTCTATTTGTCCTCTTCCGTCTATGGGAATTAAAAATAGTGATGGAAAATCGTGTACATGAGAATTATTTTGGTCATTTTGCTTGTGGCTCAAAGTGGGATTCGTTATAATTTCATCATTTAGTTTGCCATTTAATATTTAAAATATTTTTTTAATTAAAAAATAATTATTTAAATAATCTAAAATTAGTTATACTTTGTCGATATTTAAATCAACGTTAAAAAATGCATTGCTCCAAAAATGAAATTTAAAATTTATTTTTAGCACTCACTTTCTTTTAAATCGTCAACCCATCATTTATAGACTCACCACCACCACCACCACTAACACCTCAAATTTTACCATTAGTCCAAAATTTAATTTTTTGATTTGATTTGATTTCCTTTTCTAATTTCTTACTCTTTCCTTCGAAGTAACCAATTTGGAAAACCCATCAATGATAGACACGCCACCACCTGACCTTAAATTTCACTTTTACAAACTCAAATTCAATTTTTTTTTGAATTTTCAAACTTTCAAATTGAATCGAAACCCATATGGTTATTTGAAAATTTGATGATTAGGAAATCTCACAACGATGTATTTCATCTAATCCACTGCCATCCTAAAATTACTATCACCACAACCTCTAACACCATCATCCATGCGATCGTAGCACGCTGCATCACCATCACCAAGAAACGCATTCACCTCGCCTTATTAAAATAGAAACATAGAATCTCTTTAGCTTCGATTAGTCGGACTTCTTTCTTGAACGTCTCTCATTTCTTACCTCCTATACACTTTCGGTGTCAAATTACTAAGTAAGGAGAGTGTGGGTCCCTATGAGCACAATAATAAGCTAGAAGGGGGGTTGAATAGCTTATTAACACTTTAAAACTTTTAAAGTAAGTTCCTTGAAAGTTACTTGCAATCTATGAAAAAGAATCAAGTAGCGGAAGACCTTCAAAAATTGTTCAGTGCTTGAGATAAGGACTACCAGTAGACCTTTTCAGATTACTTAAGTTACTGTTGAAATGGATGAAGTAAACTATGGCTGGCAGTTCAATAATTAAGCAGAGCAGACGGAAATAACACAAGTATTTTGGGATGGTTCACACTATAATGAGTGCTAAATCACGTCCACACAGAGCGATCAACCTTGGATTTAAATTGTGCACTATGTTTTCCACTTAGATCAATTACAAAGAATATCCCTAATGGATCGTGTACAAAATATTGACTTGTGTTTGGGTCTAGGGAATTAAATATCGTAAATACAAAATATTTAATTAGATGCGAAGAAATATAGTTAATGGAAGTAAACAACAAGAAGAATAAAACAATAAATGTTGAAGAAGCGACTTCTTGTTGTTGATGAGGACTTCTAGATCTGTTGAGGATCTATTGAATGCCTTGGTGAAAGACTTGGAGTTTGTAGATTGAGCAATTCTTTAAGTGTTCGATTGATTACGTACATTTGTCGCTTGATCCATCTTGATGGCGTGTATTTAAAGCGAGGTGCACTTGAAAGATCCGTTGGAGAAGGCGAAGACTTCAACGGCTCTTTTCATAAATGCATTAAATGCATGGGGTCGATCAAAGAATTTCGTCTTCACAGAATAACTAGACGGAATAATCATTTACGAGATCTTCAAAAAAGGTGGGCGATTTGGTGTCGAGATCGAGATGAAGCGAGTAGGGGCGATGCCTTTCTTGCTTTACAACATTCGGGGCGAAAAGTATTCTGCTTTTCGGAAAGTTGCTTCGGTGGCTTGACATGTCGAGAAAAAGACTTGGATTAATTCACATATCAAATGAGAATAAGTTTGAATTAATCCGACTAGCTTTGATCTGGAGAGGACACGTAGAAGCGGATCAGTGGACACGAGGTCTACCGATCTTAAGCTTTGGCGAGGTCTTCGGTGAAGCGAGAGAAGTGGTCTTCAGATGAACACGAAAAGGTCCTACCAAAAAAACTATACAAGGCAAAGTTCTATACACGGTTGCCACACTAATCGATCACCGCAGCAGATTAGCCAGAAGTATAAAACTAAAGTAATGTCTTGATCGGATATAAATTTAACAAGAAATCAACAATCTCCTCCTATTTATATCTACGGTCATCATTACTACAAATGAGGTTTTTAAAACAAGCTATTTAATAGATAATAGCATGTAGAGAAAGTTTATATATGGCGTAGCGGTAGACATGCCTCAATTAAGCGAGAATAACACCTCGGATGCAAGGGACTAATCTAAGTGCATACAAGAATAAGAGAGTCAAAGAATAGCACAGTGAGATCGGCCAGTTTAAATCAATTCAAACTAACAATAAAGCGGCAAGAATTTAAACAACATAATTTTGAAAAAGCAAGTAATCATCGTATTCATAAACAAGATGTTTACATTTGACATTTTCAAAAATAAGATAAATACAAAAAGGAAGGAAGAAAAAGATCTACCATGGTCTTTTCCCTTTGCCTTTGTCTGCGACCTCCTTTTCTCTTCTTTCTCGCTTTAGCTCTTCCATTCTTCTTTGGTATTCGGCATCTGCATCGGTTGGATGCGGTGGAGCGAGCGGTAGTCAGTTCTTCACGAAGGCGGCATTCTCTTCCATCACTTATTGATGATAGATCTCATTGTTTCTCCTGCATGATGGCGGATCACGATCCGGTTGGCATTCATAATGTCATATGAGCGAGTTTCGGCGAGGTTGTTGAGTTCCATAATAGAATCTGACGTGGGCTGAGATGGAAGTGATATGGCGTGGAAGAGCTCGTAGAAAATGGAACTATGATCACGGCGACGCCGTCTCGTTGAGGCTTACGTTGATCTTGACATCGGTGAAGTCGTGCATCTCAGCTCCCAGCGAGTCCGGACATCCTCTTGAAATTGAAGAGTAGTGGTCGTTGGCCTTGGCGTGCGGTGTACTTCTGTGTGACAGATATGCTAGTGAGTTCGCCTAGCCGTTGGTAGATGGCATCTAAGCAGGGACAAAATTCAATTGGTGTTGATTGGAAGTAGAGGCTTGCCAATGTGAATGGTGTCGGCCGGACGGTCTGCCCGAGGCTGATGGTACATTGGAGGAGGAGGTGGCCGAGAAGAGGATGAGTCTTGGGTTGGTATGGTTTTGGTGGAAGAGGATAGGGTTATAGGGAGGGAGGAGGGAGTTGGTGGGAATCGAGTTCCATATCGAGTGTCGAGAATTTTCACGATGTGGGAGGATTGGGAATGGGTTCGGTAGAGAACAGAAAGAAGAGCGGGGTAAAATAGGAATTTTGGTTTTGAGGAGAAGGTTGGGGAGGTTGAGTTGAGGAGGTTGATGAGAAG
>JABEVN020004615.1:0-12037 GCA_013146195.2 Codonopsis lanceolata | reverse complement strand
GGGAATTTTCTACACGGGCACTAACATTACAACCGCAGCAGTTGCCTTTCAAATTCAAAATGCCCGACATAGAAAAATTTGATGGGACCGGATGCCCTATATCCCACTTAAAAATCTTATTCCACGGTACGCCAATCAAGGAGCTAGCTTTGAGGCTATGGCTTCCAATTTTCACCTCACCCTATTGGCGCTAAACAATGGCTAATGTTGTTATCGGATAGCACACCATGAATACGTGGGACCAAATAGCCGCTGCCCTTAGAAAGGTACAAAGACAACACCATCCCGAAAATAGAAGGACCTTGAGTCGTGCACCCGAGGGAAAAAAGAAAACCGGCCGAAGTTCGGCAATGTGGAAAGAAGCCGTCTGCATCTGACCCGATCCCCGAAGTCATGCTTTAATGTTTATCAAAACCTCCAAATTTCATTTACTCGAACACACGTGGGTACCTTTCCCTACACCAATTTTAAAGAAATAGTAGAGATAGGAGCCCGTATTGATGATGATATACTGGGGCAATTACAAGCCAATACGCCTCCTAGCTCTTCCGTTACTCTGTAGCAGAAGACAACAAGACCACACCCGCACCAACCGTTGTTAATGCTAGTGAAATTCATCACCTTTTTTCACCCAAAATTATGGCGTTCCATGGTCTTATGGAGCGTATAGGTCTGTCAACACGCCGGAGGAAATAATGGTCCGAAATAGAATTTCGTAAATCGTGAACAGCCATTATGATGAATCGCAAGCTTCTCAATCGCTGATCCCCAGCAGGGCTAATGGCTCGTGAGTGGAAGCCTTTGGAAAACTATAGCCACCAAACCCCTCACTGACACATGGAATCATGCCCAAGATTGCGGAATACCATCGCCGCAGCGGGTCACCTCACCGACGATGCTACACACTCAAAAATGCTATCCAGATTTGATAGATGATAAGGTGATTGAAAACCCTCCCGCACTAAATATAGTCAATAACCCTTTACCTCAAATCAACATGATTCGAGGTTGATGAAAACTTCTATGGGTATGATAGTCGAGGTACGATTACGAAGCCTCCCCGGCCGAATTTGAGTCTATTTCTAATAAGCCTCTCAGTAACTAGTATAAGACGGCCGCCCACTGACTCCCGCCAGACTGTGGACCGCTGGATATATTACCCCTATTCCTTTCCCTAGCTTTACTGATTGGTCATTTAATGATCCTACTCTAAATGAGGATCTCAAACCCCGTGTCCTCAATAATGTAATAATAAGCCCCGTGCGCTTGCTATTAATGATAATATGAATGTCTTGCTATTCCTTAGTTGCACCTAACATTAAAAGATACATTAAATAATCATAATAATGAGTCATTTAATGAAATGGACCCAAAAGATAAAAAAATTTGCTTGAGCTTGTAAAGTTAGTTGAGCAACAGAACAACATCATTCACATTATACGTAAGACTCATTCCATCAATGGGTCGAATAAGGAAATCAAAAGAAGTCAAAATCGGCAACTCCTCGCAAGGTTCTCGAAAAGGATAACACTCATGGATCTCCTTAAAAGTTCGTGGACATGTTTACCTCGGGTCCTACGAAGATGTGTTCAAGGTAGACCCATTGTCGAACACCGGATCCCCACATGTCCGGATGCTATCCCCACATGTCCGGATGCTTAGCCAAACAGACAAAAGCTCCATCGCATCAAGTTGAAGGATCACTACAAGTTCGAAAAAAATATATGAAATGAAGAAGTCAACTTCATTCGGGTGTAAAAAAAACCCCGATCAAAGTCATCGCCGTCCGATATAGTGACTGCTCCAAAATCCAACAAGAAACTTCTGGACCGATAGACCTCGCGACCAAAGAAGGCGTCGCCCAAAGATGACCTCTTTCTACCCAATGTTAATATTGTGGTAGACGCCGTTGCTACTCACAAAATCAGATCCTTCGTCGACGGCATGCTGGGTTATAGTCAAATCAAAGGCAACAAGAGACCAAGAAGACCTCATTCACCACCCACTTGGGGGA
The DNA here is from genome assembly GCA_013146195.2 of Codonopsis lanceolata. NCBI lineage: Eukaryota > Viridiplantae > Streptophyta > Magnoliopsida > Asterales > Campanulaceae > Codonopsis > Codonopsis lanceolata. The sequence goes on along the minus strand of JABEVN020004615.1, from coordinate 10,023 downwards.
CTCATCGCTATCATGTCATGCCGTCTGGTTAAAAAAAATGTCAACATTTATCAAAAGGGCCGCCTCCTCTTCCACGATATGTCGATATTGTCAAAAAGATCCTGGCCAGAGATGCCGCATCCCCACAAGCCAGAAAGAAGACCTTGTTCAGCCCTCCAATTTCAACGAGCTCAAAAGGTATGGTGTCGATCCATTCTATTCAACAAGTTTCCTCTCCAAATTTCGCTTAGGTCAAAACCCAGGGCTGTCTAGGCAAAAATTGGGGCATAAAAAAAATATAGAAGAAAAAACAAAAAGGATAAATAAGGGCTCGCTAGGCCAAAACCCGAAAGGGCGCTTAGGCAAAAATTAGAGCAAATAAAAAAAATGATGATGAAAAATACAAAAAAACAAAACAAAACAAAAAAAAAAAGAATGAAAATAAGGAGAATAAGGAGAGGGAAGGCACTCTCCGAATCCCCGGATTCTACCTCCTGGCTTTCAAAGATGCAAATGAGCTCAACCGACAAAAGAAAGAGAAAAACCACATGAGGCTCACATTAAAAACACTAAAATATAATATTACAGGTCCTAAGGTGCAACTTAGAATTTTATTAAGACATTTACATTATGCATTATACCCGCACATATATACTTTGCCTATACCCCATTTGTTCCCCCAAATCTCCCTTCGCTTGCAGCCATCAAATTCCCGAAGTGGTCCATCAAGCTGGGCATCCGCCCAGCCGGATTCATTTACTTCTTCTGCAAGGCACAGAAAAGGCTCTACCACACGTAACAAGAAGCACCGTATGTCCATGTCATATTCATTATCCGCATCGGCTGCCCCGAACAGCTTGACTAAACAACTCTGATCGATCATTCACCGCCGCCTCGCGATTATGAAAGAAAAATGCAGAGTTGCGAGAATAGCCATATGTCAAATATAGCCCCGGAACAATTATATGGCCAAGGAGGTATCTCATTTTTTCCTTTCCCCCCGCATATCACAAAAAAAAAAAAAGAGAGAAAGGAAAAGCTCGCCAAACCCGAAGGTATATTCCTTTAAAATCCATTTTTGGATACGTGCCATTACCCGTTAGGTCGATATAGCTTTGCTTTGTGGTTTTGAGTCTGCATGTATTTATTTATTTTGCATCATATAAATTATATTGCATTGTAAATATTTGTACGTGTTTTCAAAAAAAACAAAAACAAAAACAAAAACAAAAAAACAAAAAAGGAAAGGAAGAAGAAAAGAAAAAATCTTTGTCGTGTCCAATGATCCATTGGATCGGTCGCTTGATGCGCTAAAAATTTGAAGAAAATTCCCTTTGTTGTATTCGATCTACGCGGTTTATCTGGCCGAGTACGCTTTCGAAAATTTGAAAGTTTTCTTATTATGTTTGAAACAAGGTACGAGGCCACAGACATGATTTTGAAAATCCTCTTAACGTATTTCAACGACGGGTCTTTATCCGTTGAAATATGGTTTCGAATACACAAAAATCTTCATACCGTATTTGACAACGGTTTCGGACCCAGGAAGAATACGGCTTTTCGGAAAACATAAAAATCTTTTCTTCATTGGTTGTTTGTTTCGGCTTAGGCCGAACTACGTTTGGTCTGATTCCTTAAAAAAAGGATACGTATGCAGCCTATCTTTATAGGTCCGATCATCACAAAAAAAAAAAAAGAATAAACTTCCCAGCAAGAGTGGCGAAATGTCGAATCACCGAACATGGCAGCCCTGACCCGGTGCAAAAGGTAAGTCGTGTACAATATTCTTACCACGACTTAGAATAATTTCCTTTTTAGGAAAATTTGAAAAAAAAACTTTGCTTTGTTTTTGTTTTTCAAAACACAAAAAAAAAAAAAGAGGAATATTTCAAAACAAAAAAAATATTTCAAAAACAAAAAAAAGAGGAATATTTCAAAAAAAAAAAAAAAAGAGGAATATTTCAAAAAAAAAAAAAAGAGGAATATTTCAAAAAAAAAAAGAGGAATATTTCAAAACACAAAAAAGAGGAATATTGAAAAAAAAAAAAAAACAGGGAGAGCGAAAAGAAAGAGGAAGGAAAAAGAATATTTTCCACTTCACAATTTTCGAAAATACTTGAAGAATGATAATTTGTCGCGCTAACTCGACGACGGATCGGTCTTTATCTGGCCGAGCTGCCAGCTTTTCTCGGATATTTGAAAATTTTCAAGTTATGTTTGGAAAGGAGGCAACACCTGACCAGCGGATATAACTTAGAAAATTCTTCTTAACACGTTTCAACGACAAGGTATTGACGGTTGAAATGTGGTGGAAGAAAACATTCAAATCTTCATACCGTATTTGACAACGGTTTCGGACCGGAAGAATGCGGCTGCGCTTTTAACACGAAAATCTTTTTCCGTTGTGTTCTCGATCGGGCTCGACAGAAGGACATGACATCCTCACTTTAGTTGTAGTTTAGGGTTTTGGCTTTTGAACTACGCTTGTCTGATTTCCTTTAATAGGGGAATTCGTAGGCGGCCTACATTAGTAGGTCAGGCCATCGAGCACGTTAAATTCACATCCGCTTAAAACTTCGATAATTTTTTATAACCGACTAAAAATGTCTAGGTTATAGAGTTTGGATAGCATGTTCAGCGTGCATTATAAGCGCTGCAATTACATTCTCCGTTCTTAATTGAGCGAAATTGGAGAGTCTCTTGTTTATCAGCGATGTTCGTCTACTCGGTAAACCTTAAGGTTGCAGTAGACTCCATCGTTGAGGGGCTCTGTAGACACCAATTTCCGTACCAACGATATGTGGTGACATAAAATATCAAGAAGCTTAAAACTTAACAAATGTCAAGTTGCGAGAAGTCAAAAATGCGAAAGGAAAAGCGAGGATCTTGCGAAGCTGAAGCTGCGAGGGGGTAAAGTGACAAATTTTGAAACTCCAAAAGAGCATGGTGCCGCCAAAAGCACCCATGGTGCCGCACCAAATTGCCTTGGCCGCACCATGGGTTTTCTTTGTTCATCTCTCTCACATTGAAATTGTACAATTCTGAGCGCAAAGGTACAAGCGGTGATGCCTGAAAAATCAACAAATTCCCACTGGCGCGTCCTCAACTCTAACTATAAATAGAGGACCCGGCCTCTCATTCGGTTGCTCATTTTGCGATAGAAAAATCGCGAAGCTCTGCTTATGCGATTCCTCGATAGGTTAGTGCGAGAGGTGCGAGATAGGTGAGTGGAAGCCCCTATTGTCTCAAACCCCGTCCAAACTACGCCAAATCAAAACCCATAGGTTATAAGTGATCCCTAGCCTAGTTGTTAGGTATCCACCTCAAAATCCCCGATCAAAATCCCAAAATAAGCGGTTACTCACGCTTTGGAGTAACGAGCTAAAGTCAAAAACTAAGTCTAGGTTCCGCCCAACTAGAAGGCCATAACCTACCCAAATAAAGCTATCACTACTGCAGAGTTGATAAGCCCAAACTTCAAAAATCAGCGGTCATCACCCAGTTCAATTCAAAACAAAAAGACTCCTCTCACGAGCGAGCACACCGCCGCTCTAAAAGGTAATACCTTTAAGAGCGTATTTTATTTTATTTGTATTTTTTCCTTTTATTTATTTTCAAAAATTGTTATTTAAATCCGTATAATGTAGTCAATATAAGTCGTTGTGCTGCCGGATTAGATTAGGAAATATTATGTAAAAGAGCCGTTATAATGGCCAAATATTCTTAAATATATTTGTAATTATTGGAAGGAGGCAGTTGCCGAGTCCGTAAATAATGTAGCCACGAATGTATCTGTTTAAATTTCCCTTGTCAAAATAAGACCTTATTTATTTGCTAGATTAATATAACAATGAGCATACTTGACCAAAAGCGTTTGAGACCGAAAGAGCGAGTTGGGTGTCTAGCACCTTCGACCAACTCGTAACTTAGCCTCGAACAGCTTTCTAAAATCTACGGTTTTATTTTATGGTTTTCCTTTATTTTGCCTTAAAATAAAGGTGGCGACTCTAAAACTTTCGATCGGTGGGGCCTTGCAACATTCCCTCTTTGCACTTTCGATTCTCCCAAAAAGGAATACGGAGATCTCGGGGAATGGAGGGAGTGATGTATTCTCATATCTGGTATCCCCAAACAAGGGATAACTTGATGCGGGGAAACCCGATAGCTCCCATAGCGATCTGATTGGGCCATAAGGCTATTTTAATAAATCCATAAGTGGGGCGTCGCAATATCTTTTCTTGCACTTCTCTATTTTCCCTAAAAAGATAAAAGGGAGAATGAGAATGGAAAGGTAATGCATTCCCATATCTGTTATCCCGAAATAAGGGATAACGACATGAAATCTTTAGTTCCCATTTTGGATACAAAATCCACTCAAGGCAACAGAGGCACATTCCAACGTGCTAATATGAAGGCGACACTCCTCTCGCACTTTGGTTTCGTCTTCCCCTAAACAAGGGAGGGTGGAGCGAGAGCGGTGGTGTCCCGCATCCGCCGCACGCTGGCGCACCCCATCCAGAGCGCGAGGCGCGGAGCACATCCAGGAACCTCACAATTATCCGGTGATGTCATACGAGGATTTTACGAGATTGGGCTGCATCCCCTCCTCACGCTCTGTTGTGCCCGAGGCGGTATTCGATGCTTACGCTGGGCACGGGTCATTTACTTCATTTCTCGGCGGGGCGATGTTTCTGAGCGATGATATTTTCTTTACTTTCGGTATGAGTGGGCGGTGGATTAGTAGAGCGAGTTCTTCACGATGTCGAGATTCGAGGGCGTCGCGTCCGGAGCAGGCTCGTTCGGTAGACACATCAACCTTTATTATTTCTTTTCTTTATTATATACTTTTTTGTTTATACACACATTTTTTTTTATGTATACACATTTTTTTTATGCACTCTATATTTTTTTTTCTTTTTTTTTCAAGACTATTTTTTTACATTTTTTAATTTTTTTTATTTTAGGTGAACGTGTCTACTTACAAGAAGCTGTTGCGGGGCTTCTTCAGCATCAGCAAGTTATATCAGAAATTAGCTGATGAATTTTCTTGCAAGGGGAGCAGCTCAGTGCGGCGGCCCAGACGTCGAGATGACAATGATGATGATGATGACGGCGATGATGATGAAGGGTCAAGCCGCGGCCGGGGCAGAGGTCGAGGATTCGCAGCGGGTCCCAAGGTCAGGGGTGGTGGTTTTCCCAGAAGCCAGTCGTCCCGAGCACATTAGCTTTGGACTCCTGCGAACATTAGTATCTCTTTCTCTTTTTTTTTGTTATTATTATTATTATTTTTTTAAAAGAAATATGTACAAACATTATGATATAATGTATATGATGCAGTATGTTACACATGCAAAAATAAATTCATGCAGAAAATAAAACTACACCGGACATCTAAAATGTAATGGCACGCTGTACTTTGAGAATAGGGATTTTTAAGAATACACCTTTAAATTAGAGCGGGCTTTTCGGGTGATATCGGAACGGGAAAAATGGCCGAATCCCTTATTCATTCGGTGCATTGTGGCTGTTGAGTCCGTGCCCGTAGCTTCCTTTTGTAGGTTCTCTTTTCCTTCCACGATCAGACGCAGGAACAGTGGATTGTCGGATCGCCAAACCAGGATAGAGGCGAAATTTTACAACACGGTGGACTTTTAAGTGCTTTGCCAATGAAGGCCATGGTGCGGCACCAAGAGGCTTCTTGGTGGCACCATGGTTTTCCTATGCAGACACTATTTTCTTCACTATTTGGACACTGTGCGCTGAATTGTCCGTCTTCTCCATTTGTGGTATAAATTCTGGCGGAAACCAGCTCAATTCTTCGCCAATTCAGTTCATTCTTTCTTTCTAAATTCACTACTCTCTGTTATTGCTTGCCATAGCCTTATTCAACCACCATAAAACTTCTCGCATTTCTTACAAATGGCCGCCCGCATTCCTACGGCTCTGGAGATTGAGGCTTATGAAAACGCCCTGGATTTCTGGATCCTTTCTTTGCGATCTGACGAAAGGGATTGGTTCGAACATCTCTTCGGGTTTAGGTGCCTTCTTTCCTGGCGAAATGTCATGATTAATTGGGACATGTTGAGGGGCGCTGCCAGGTTCTGGTCTCCTGAGGGTCACTTGTTTAATTTTGGCATGAACGAGATGTGTCCCACGTTCGAGGAGTTCTGTGCTATGCTTGGAGTGGCACCTACTCGATCGGATGCATTCGAGGCGTCCGTACATGGCTATTCGGGAGCTCTTCAATTCTACCCGCCGGGCTACTCCAGGATTTTATAATGGGGAATCTTTCAATTTGATGGTTCTTCCTGGGGCCTTCACAGAATATATTGAAGATGACGTGGACTATCAGCGGCGTAGATTAACAGCGCTCTTTCTTTGCCTAGTAGGGAGATATTTGATAGTTGGTCTACCCGGATTAGTAGATGAGCGGGTCATAGACCTAGCATTACAGGCCCGGGATCGCCGGCTGAACATCGTTCCGGTGATTTTGGCAGAGACTCTCTGGCCCGACCGCTTTTTGGAATGAATTGTTCCCTACCGCGCCCTATTCTCGATTCACATGTGGTCGGAAGAGCATTTTCTTTGGGTCCGTGCGTGCCATTCGGAGCTTCTTATGATCCCTCTTTTTATGGAATGCGCGGGCATTTTCCCCAGACTAATTATTCTGATATTGACTGGACCAATCACTTTTATCGTCGGGGTTCAATGGATATAGTCTGGGTCGTTCGCCACTGGGAGATCCGGCTTTTTCTTCGTCACTCCGATGAGTACAGCCAGGTGGTCATGTTGGGCCTTTATCGGACTTCTTTTTATCAGCCCGACCGGATCTTGCGGCAGTTTGGAAGGGAGCAAGTGATCCCAGATACCTCCCGCCCTATATACATGGGAAGGGATCTTACCAACGATCGTCTGGGTCCCACTATCCAGAGCATGTGGCTTAGAGATGCTGAAAGACTGGAGGTAGCATACCCATATTCTGATTATATGCTTCTATCTCTTGGGTATCTAGCATGGGTTATGGTTGCTGCTGAGGGGCCGTCTCGCGTCATCCGGCATGATTTGAGATATTTGTTGGGCCATCATATAACCAATGGAGTGGATGTTCGCCTGCTAGAAGTAGGCGAGGACATTGATAGTTCAGGATTGGTTGTTCCCCGGGCTCTGGAGGCAGAATTTCGACGGGTTCACGGCCTTGATGCTCGGATGGCCCCTGGATCGGATGCTGCGGGTCCCAGCAATACATCCCGCAGATTGAGTGACGTTGGTCAACAGCATAACCCATGGGAACAAGAAATGCCTGCTCCTCCCCTCGACATGTTGGGTACGCTCGAGAACCGGCATCATGAGCTTCCGGTGAGTTTGGCAAGCGCATGTGACAACCCAGGGAACAAGAGATGGCTGCTCCTCCTCCCCCTCCTGTATGGGGTACTGGTCTCAGAAATGATGAAGCGGGCCCGAGTGGTACAACGGCCCAAGAGAACGGAGATGCCGATGATGAAGAGGGAGACACATCTGGTGGCTCTCATGCTGATGAGTCTAGAGCTTCTTCTGCGCCTCGCAGAAGGAGTATATGGGCCCGGCTCGGTGGACGTCGCAGGCACTGATGGACCGCTCGGGGCTATGGCTGCAAGAAAAGGATTGTTTCTGGGGAAAACAAAGGGGGTATAGGCAATATATAGATATGTACAAATGCGAGTAATGTATAATATAGACGTCTTAATAAGTATTCCTAAGTTGCACCTTAGGACCTGTAAAATTTATATTTTAGTGTTTTAATATGAGCTGCTTTGTCGTGGTTTTTCTCTTTTTGTCAGTCGAGCTTCGATGTCTTTGAAGATCGGAGGTAGTATCTTGAGGGCTTCAAATAATGCCTTCCCTCTCCCTTTTTTTTATTATTATTATATTTTATTTTATTTTTTTCATTTTTTTTCATTTTTTTGTGCTCTAATTTTTGCCTAGGCCGCCCTTTCGGGTTTTCAACCTAGCGAGCTTTTATTATATATATATTTTTATTCTTTTTATATTTATTTATTTTTTTTTTTTTGTATTATTATTATTTTTTTTTCATGCCCTAACTTTTGCCTAGGCCGCCCTTTCGGGTTTTCAGCCTAGCGGGCTGGAGAGGGAAGCATTAGCTGGATAGGATGGCTCAGGCGTAGTACCTTTTGAGTTTGTCGAGGTTGAAGGGCTGGACAAGATCTTCCCCGTCTTGGTTCGTGAGAAGCACGGCACCTCCTGATCGGATCTCCTTAACAATATACGGTCCCATCCAGGGAGACTTCCATTTTCCCCTAGTATCAACATAACTAGGGGGTTTTTCTCGAAGCACGAGGTCTCCGACTTGAATATCACGGCCTTTGACCTTTTGTTGAAGGCTCGGGCGATATGCCTTTGATATGCCAGTATGCTCTAAGGCTAACAGCGTCGTTCATCAATTAGGGCCGTTCTTCGTACCACCTTTGACCGATCAACACGCTATATCGCCTTCCATCGGAACTCTCAATGATGGAATTTCCACCTCTATTGGTAGTACCGCTTCCATGCCATATGCCGAGAATAAGGGGTAGCCCAGTGGGTGTCTTGGACCGCGTCAGTAGCCCCTGCAGGCTAGCGGCAATTTTACAGCCGCGATCTCTTCTCAGATCGCCCATTTTTCTCGATGATGTTCTCGAGAGTTTTGTTGTCGCTTCAACGGCACCATTGGCTTGTGGCGGTAGGGGAGGATTTGTGTCTTTGGATCTTGAACTCGCGTCCAGCGGCGGTTCACGTCCCCTTCAAAATGAGAGCCGTTGTCGAAGATGATTTCGAAAGGTACCCCATAGCGGTATATGATATTGGCCCTGATAAATAAATTCGGACACCTTTTCGGCGTTTAATACCTTGTAGGAAGAAGCTTCTACCCACTTTGTGAAGTAATCGACGGCTACGGGACAAGACGTATTCATGGCCTATTAGATCCCTTCGGGTGAATTTGGCCTATGGCGCCGATACCCCATGTTGAGAAGGCGGGCCGGGCGGTGGTTGTATAGGGCGTGTGGGGGCACATCTTTGTAGATTATGGCCGACATTTGTCGATGTCGCACCCACCAGGAATCTGATCGGTTTCGGCGTACTCGATAGTACCACGTCTGTCGGATGACTTTCTTTGATAGCATATGGCCATTCATGTGGGGCCGCGGGTACCACCATGTAGTTGATCCATAATTTTCTCGACTTTGGCGATTGACACATAAGAGGTTGAGGCCTTGATAATGCCTCTTATCTGTTTGCCTGCATTGTCTGGCCCAGGAGGCCCGTCTTAGCGGGGAGACTCTTCCCCTCTTATGCAGTCGGGAGGATAAAGATTTTTCTGGGCAGATTTAAGATATCGGCATACCGGGGCTCGTGAGTGCCTTCGGTGTGTTAATTTTGAAGCAGTATCTGGGAGTGACCTTCTTCGACTATGAATGGTGAACTTTAGTTTCGGCGGGAATCTGGACTAGTGGCCTTGAGTGGCGGGCGTCGGATTGATTCTATCTCGTGGCGGAGTAATGGAGCGAGATAGAACCAAATCGGGCGGCGGTATTAACTTGGCATGATAAATTGCGGCGGAGGATCTAGGTCTCAGTCGATCCTTGACTTGATTTATGATTAGGCAGAGTCTCGTAGACTTGAGATTTTAAGCTCCCCTTTGGAGAGCTTCTTCAGGCTTGACAATACGAGGCTTACTCCGTAGTATTATTTGAACATTCGAACTCCAACCTTATAGCAGGCAGTATAAGAGTCGGTCGGATCTATTAACAAGATTCTATGCCAAGCCTCTTTTGTTCGCGGCCAGTCAAAGAACATACGCCACGGGTGTCTTGGTTGGTGATTTCAGGATACCTTCATGCAGGAAGCTGGGCTCGGTTGCATCTTCGGAGCCGAGAGGTAGATCGGCAAGTGATGCAATGGCCGCTCCACTTTGATAGACTTGAGAGTGACATAAGTTATGTCAAACTCATTAAGAAGAAAAAGACCACTTGGCCGGTCGGTTGGAAAGTGACGGCTTACCGAAGATGT
>JABEVN020004614.1:0-12040 GCA_013146195.2 Codonopsis lanceolata | reverse complement strand
GATAAAATTGAAGCACTAACGAGCCAAATTATGATGAGGACACATAATAAGCGTATTTTTAAATCTATCCCATGACTCATGGAATGTTTCACCCGTTCATTTTGGATTGAAATGATTTGTTTTCTATACTGTAAGAGATGCATGTTTGTAAAATTTGCTCATAAACAAATCATATAATTGTGCCCAAGTATAAACACTGCTTGGTGTTAGGTTCATAAACCATCTCTTTGCCAATTCTTTTAATGCACTGGGAAAATATTTCATTTTAATCTTCATCAACCCTCCTAAAGGAAAAGTACTCATCATGTATTCATACTCTCTTAACGACAGATCTTCATGGGGCATCCCATGAAAAGATGGTATGGCATTAAAATAATGTCCTTTAGCTCAAAATTCCTAACAAGATCCGGCAAGACTAGACATGATGTCACCACATTTAATGAAGGTCTACTAAATCATTAATAGTTCTTTGATTTACTACTACTTCCATATTTCTTCTTTGTCTTCTTTGTCTTTGATTTCTATTGACGGGTCAACTAGGTTTTCATGATTACGATATATTCCATTTAGGATCAACCGTAGGATCCTCTCGATTCTTGGTCTTGATTATCGTGCTCTAAGCTAGATTTTCAAAAATATTTTTGGCTTTAACAATATTTATATCTTGATCTAAGTCTACCAATTCAGATTTAAAGATCTACGACCTTGCATGCAAATAAATTAAAGCAATTTAAAACAAATAACTATTAAAATAAAATAAAATCTTTTTGTATTTTTATTTTTTATAAAAAGAAAATTAAACTAGAAACTAAATTAAATTAAAACTACACTACCTACAAACTAACTACGTGAACTAGCTTGTCCTGCAAAAAAAAAACTTGATCGATGTTTTATTTAATCTTTTTCCTTGCAAGTGGACAAGACTATTATAGAATAGACTCGAAGCAAGGGTCGAACCCACGAGACAAGTGATCACGAACATTGCGATTATAGATAGCAAATTATTAACCTAAAGAGGGGTTTTTTATGTTTAATTCCATTCTAATCTACTAGTTATAGATGTTTAACTAATTAGACAAGAATAATGTATATGAAGATCTTATGGTGAGTGGAAATCTAGATTCTGGTTTCACTTATATCTCCTTTATGTTCAATTCATAAAATGTCATTCAATGTCTTGGGTTCGTTCACTAAAAATAGATATAGTCCGTTGAACAATTGGTTCAGCCTCCATCCCGCAAAATTCACCATTTCTATATCCTAAGCACAGAACTATCAATCTAGTTGTCACCTAGATTTATGATCTATCTGTCACCTAGATCATGTAAGAACCCGGTCCTAACTTATCACTCTCGCATCGATAGGTCCAATTTATTGTGTTGGTGAGCCAAGATACGACATATGCACTTGGTCATGGCTTATCCGCACCTCTAAGCCTTTATTATTTGCGATTACATTCATTTGTTCAAAGCAAAATAATATAGGGATTGATAAACAACACAATCAACAAGCATTGAATAGAATATATATATATATGAATCAAAACATAAATTCGATACAAGTTACCTCCCACCTCCTAGATTAGGATGATTTAGTTCATCATAGACAATGAACGACATGGAGATGATGGGAGACATGATTTGATCTTCAATACTTGAAATTACAAAACCTAACTATGTTATACAATCTAAAACTACCTAAAATCTATGTAAAGAGAGCTTCCACCGTCCTCTCTTATGCTTAGGCTAAGATCCGACTTCTATATATACTCGGGAGTTGTGATTGATCGAATGACTGTGTGAAAATCCGAAATCAAGCATTCTCGCTTACCTTGCGGTACAGCCGGATACCTTGCGTCCGCAAGGTCTCCGCAGGGTGGCTGATTTCTTTGATTGTCTGGCCGAGGACCAGACGCCACCTTGCGGTCGCAGGTCCGAGGCACCTGCGTCCGCAAGGTGTCCAAGATGTGCGCCTTTATTTTTCTTCCTTGTAATTTGCACTTAAAACCCCGGAGTTTCGTATTTTCACAATAATCCCGAAACTTACAAAACTCACCGAAAACATATATTAGTACTCAAAAACTCGTGAAATAGCATAATTTAAGTCATAGTATATAAAATCGACGTATAAAATACATCGATCAGGGTCATGATAATTTGGTACTTAGAAAATATCTTAAGTTCCCCCTTTTGCTTAAAATTTTCTTTAAATAGACCTTGAACCTTGCAAAACTTTACGGAACTCCTTTGATAAATATTTCTCTCTCCATTCAAACTCTCTCTATCTCAGAATCCTGTCAGATCCCAAATCTTCTTGTTTCTTCTTCTCATCAAAACATCAATGGTATGTTCTTCTCTACTCTTCTACTACCAATGAAGCAGCTGAGTCCCCTATTCAGCCGCTAAGGAAGAAAAGGAGGTCCGACGGTACTCAAGCCAACCACGCCAACAAGCCCTTCGATTTCCAACCAACTACCAACGCCTAACCCTACACGCAACTTGCCAACCAACTACCGCCACACCTACCCAACAACCTATTCCTCTTGAGTCATCTACACAGAGTAATTCACCACCTCCGGAGGAGTCTATCCCTTAGGAGGAGCCTCATACATAGGAGGAGCCAACCCGAACACCCACTCCTCCTCTTCCTTCACCTTCAACTACTCACCTGACCCATCTACACCTTCCTCACCTCACCAATCCCAACCAACATCATCAACCACACCTTAACCAACTCCAAACCCTCCCACAAAGCCAATAGACTCTGCTGCTGCCAAGTTCCTTTTTGAACTTTCTTTAGTAGCAGAGCTCTTCTCCCCTGACCAACAACCGCCTCAACCTACCCTACGCAAACCCAAAAGCCTTTTCTATCCTGCCCCATCTTATTGGTTCTCATCGATCCTTACCTCGAATCCTCCCATGTCGCTGACAGGATTCGACATCGACATGGAACTCCTCCCCAACCCCTCCTCCCCCCTCCACCTCAAACCATCTCTTCCTCCACCAATACCATACCAACCCCGGGACTCTTCCTCTTCGACTCCATCAACCTACGCTCACGGCAGATTTCCTGCCTGTCTCCCCGACGCCACTACCTGCTTTTACCGCTACCTTTCACATTGGCCAGGCGACCTCTTCTTCTCTGTCGGCCAATACTGAAGTTTTGTTAAGGCTGGACGCCATATATGAACGGCTAGGCGCTGAGATAGCCACTGCTGCGTCCAAAGCTAATGATCGAACTGCAGCTCTTCTACGACAATTTCAAAAGGATGTCTGGACTCGTTTTGGACAGATGCGACACGATTTCACAGACGTCAAGATCAACGTTGAAGCTCAACGAGGCGAATGTGTATGTATCTCAAGCCCTCTCTTTCTACGAGCTTTTCCATGCCATCAGATTCTCTACATCTCGCAATGGCCGCCTCCCTGTTCTAGAGCTCAACAACCTTGCTCGAGACACCGGCTCACATGTTATGTTATCGTGATCGGATGCCGTGATCGTGACGCCATCAGCGGAGGAGAAGCAAATGAGATCTATCAACCGTATGCCGATGGAAGAGAACAATCGCCTCGTCGAAGAACTCGACCACCGCCTGCTCCACGGCACTCCTACCGATGCCGAGTAGACGAGTACGTAACGTAGAATGGAAGAGCTAGAAAGAGAACGAAGGGAAAAGAGGTCGGTGATACAAAGGCAAAGGGAAAAGACCTTGAGGTAGATTTGTATCTTTCCTCCCTTTACCTTAGATCTATCTTTTTTTTTTTTTTTTTTTTTTCAGACGGGCGGCACCTGCAGCGATTTTATTAAAAATAAATAAGGGTACAAACTTGAGGGGGACAACCACCTTACCCTTATAATCTGGGGACAGAGGAGCCTAACCTCGAAAGAGAAGAAAGCACAAAGGCGAAAAAAGAGACCTAAGGAACACAAAAAAGAGAACAAAACACAAGAGCCATTAAACCAAATTTCTTTAACGAAGCTAGAATGCGGCCAAGACGATTAGCGACCTTTAAGTGAACAAAGAGATCCCCCGCTTGATGAGTCTTATGACTTGAGATGAGGCGAGAAGAGAGCCATCAAAATATAGCACATTCCGATGCTTCCATAAATGCCAAAGAATCAAAGAAGGGATAAGAATATGAGAAGCATTTGATTTAGAAACCAACCACCAAGAGAAGCAAAGCTTGAGGGATAGATAACTTGTGAGTGTGGATGCCTTTGCAAACGTAACTAAAATACCTCCAAACCTCAATTGCAATGTGGCCGTGAAGAAACACATGAGAAAAAGTTTCAATAAACCGGTTGGGCAACAAGCACACTTTGAAGCTAGAGAGAATCCTTTAGATGAGAGGGCTTTATCTATGGGAAGCTTGAGTGAAAAAGCTTCCAAAAAAACACACTAATGCTTGTGCTGGAGAGAAGCTTGGACCGATGAAATTCGCCGAAAGAATAGTCGATTGATGACGCCTAATGGTCTGCCAGTCAAGAAAGGCCGGAAGAGACCATTAGATGAGGCCGCTAGCTAAACCGCCGAATCGAATTATCGGAGAGAAATCATTGAGAATGGATGTAATTTATGGCTGAAAATGGAAGAAAGTTAGGAGCAAAATCATGTAGAACCGAATTTGCCGAAGCAAACAAGTCTCGAACTTGTTCCAAAGTCTGGCTGTTGTCGGTGCCCGACGAGATATATTGGGTAGCCACTTATCAAGCCAAATAGAGCATTGACCATTACCGATATTCCATAAAATAAAGCGCTTTCGACCATCGGTTTGATGGGATCATGCGTTATAAACATGAGAGCCGTGAGTAGAGCGGCACAAGGATGAGACCGCATAAGCAAGACTTAGCTTTGAAGAACCGAATCCATAGGCTATCTTGAGTCCGAAATTTCCACCAGAGATTTATAGAATAAGCTTTTATAATATCTCCCATAGATCGAATGCCCAAACCACCTTCCTTAAGCGGGGTACAACATTTAACCCAAGCCACCCAATGCAATTTCGTTTGGCCTCAATCGACCCCGAGAAAAAGTTAGCTAACATGGACTCAATTTGATTAACCACACCGTGGAGGATCAAAACGACTAAGATATAAACGACCATGGATTGAAGCACATGGTTAATCAATGTATCTGACCGAGAAAGAAGATTACCCGACCAAGATTCTATCTTGCCCGAATTTTAAGAAGGATGTTATCAAAATATTTCTTTAATCGCTTCCCCACGTATAGCGGACAGCCGGATAAATTAAAGGAAGAGGCTTCCAATTAAAACCCAAACGGCGAGCTATATTAGAAGGGCTAGAAACAAAATTACTCTTGGAACCATTAATTTTCTGACCCGAACAGCTCTCATAAAGAGACAGAAGCTCACGATGTTTCCTTAAAGAGGACGGCGCCATTACGAGAAAATCAAAATGTCATCATAAAAGCAAGGTGCGAGACAATGGGGCAACCACTGCGTAGAAAGCTGCGGTGGCGAGAAGAGGAATGAAGATCATTTAAAAGCGCGACTAAGAACCTCCTTGAGATAATAAAAGACTAGGAGAAAGAGGATCTCCTTGCCGCAATCCACGGTAGAGTGGAAGAAACCGAGAGCTTCTCCATTAATAAGCACCGAAAACCAATTGTGCGAGATCAACCGCCACACAAGATCAATAAAAGTCTCGCTAAAGCCAAATTTCGGAGAACTTTAATAAGGTAAATCCATGAAACCACATCGAAAGCCTTAGCCATATCAATTTAATGGCTATATTTGATCCGATCACTTTTTCTTGATGTGAGACATCGGCTCTGAGCTAATAAAATATTATCATGTATCACCCGGCCTTTAACAAAACCACTTTGATTCTCGAAATGATAGAGGAAGGATTTTCGTAAGCGACTAGAAAGAATCTTAGAGATCACTTTGTTGCAAAAATTGCATAAAGCGATTGGCGAAAATCTTGAAAGGAGAGGGATTTTCATGCTTGAATAGTGGCTATCAATGTCTTGGACCAAGAGCGAGGAAGGCTGAAACCACGCAAAAAATTCAAACGACTGAAAAAAGTCCGCACCAATAACATCCCAACAAGCTACATAAAAATGGCCAGTAAAACCATCTGGGCCAGCAGCGCTATCTCCACTTAAGTTCTTAATAGCGGCAAAAACTTCCTCCATAGAAGGAAAGGAACTAAGATTTTTATTCATATCCTCAGAAATAAGCAAAGGAATTTTATCCAACAAGCCATTATGCGAAGCAGGATCCGCACTCAATTGAGCCTGAAAATAATTAATAGCTTCCTGTTTAATAGACTCAACATCAGAGATAAGACTTCCATCCGAAGCTTGAATGCTATGAATATGCATTTTACGACGGGATTGAGAAACAGATGAATGAAAGAGTTTAGTATTTCCTTCTCCCTCTTTCAGCCATTTAACACGAGCTTTTTGCTTCCAGAACTCCTCCTCAATATTAAGATAATGCAACAAATTAGCTTGAGCAAGATGAAGAGAAGCCCGATTTTCCTGGGAATGATTTTCTTCATAAAGAATTTCCATAGCCTGAACCTCCCCTTCAGCATTTTTAAGATGTTGAAAAATATTCCCAAAAGTAGTCTTGTTCCAAAGATTAAGAGCGTGGCGAGTGTTCTTTAATTTCATAGAAAAAAGCAACCATAGGTCTGGGGCTATGCTCCAAGCATCTCGGATAGTATCTAAGAAAGAACAATGTTTCGTCCAGACATTAAGGAAACGAAATGCTGATTTTTTTTGAACCCCACTTCGAGTGATAGAAACCAGCAACGGAGTATGGTCCGAACACGTTCTGTTCAAGTGAGAAATAGCTGTATGAAAAAACTTATCTTGCCAAGCTTGGTTACATAAAATTCTGTCGATCCGCTGGTGTATAATAGCATCCCCTTCTCGTTTGTTCCACCAAGTAAAAGAGGCGCCGTGTACCCAAGATCGTCAATCCGCGAAGTGATCTGATTATGAAATTCCAAGGCTCTGTTACGACCATTACCACGACTTTTCGACGGAGAAAGAACAATATTGAAATCACCCCAACAATCCAGGGGTATTAGAGAAAGTTACGCTATGATTCACTAAACTAACCAAAGAATCGGCCTACCGAACATTTAGCGTAAATACAAGAAACTATAGCTGCAGAGGGCCAAGAAAAATGCTGCATTTGAGCAGCTTAAATGTTGAGAAGATTCAAATAGAGGCGGTACATGTATATGCGACCTTAGCAAAAATCGGATTGAGTTGCAATGGTTAGAAGAGCTAAATCTGAATTTAAGGCGATGAGCAATAAGTGAACTTTGTCGAGGCAATCATGGGTTCAAAAGCGCAATTAAGGAGATTTTATGTAATTTAATGAGTGTTTAAGGCGAGATACGTTGGATCGTTACCTATCCAGCGTACATTCCAGAATAGCATATTAACAGCCATGAGAAGTATTGATTTCTTGAGCTGAAGAGGGCTTAGTTTGAGCCTGAGATCGAGTCTGTCTATCTGAAGGGGGAATAATTCTGTTCGGTTTTTTAGAAATCGTAGGAATGAAGCCCATATCTGAAGGGATTCATTATCCTCATTCGACTCTTCTAAAATAGCAAACCGATTTGGAGAGAGAACCGGTTCGGCAAATCTGATTAGCTTCAGTTGGACCCTCAACATTAGGAATTTGCTCGAGAATGGAATCAATATCTTGAATAACATCATTTAAACTGCGTCTCGAGCAGTTGATCTTTGGAGGTCTCCTCAAGAATAGGCAATTGTGGACGAAATTATCTCCTTGAGGGCTCAAAGTTTTGTCTTGGTGGGACTTTCACCTTCGTTACAATTATCTTGGTGGGACTTGCACCTTCATTGCAATTATCTTGACAATTTACGGGTGTGTTCAGGATTATCCCCTTGAGGCTTTTGAATAATTTCAACCAACGGATCCAATTCAACAGTTGTATTAGCTTGGAAAGTTTCAGTTACAGATTGCGGCTCATTAATATTATTAATGACATTATTGACTGCCGCCACAGTGGGGTTTTTAATGTTGCTGGGAGAAGAGTCAACGAGGGGACCTTGCCTTTATCCGGCTTTTTGGAGTCAGCGCATATTAGACCGGAAGGAGCTTTAGGATCTTGCATGGCTGGTTTACTAGGTGGGGAATATCATTTGATTGCATGGTGGTTGAGAAGTACTTGGCTTTGTCGAAGTAGACATTGGCGGATTTTTAAACTTGCAAGATTCAACGTGCGTGGCAGTGGGTACAATAATTTAGAAGATTTTCAGCTTCCAAAGATTGCCAGAAACCTGAAGCTTGTGTGCCACTTTCAATCCAGATACGTTTAGGAACTGGTTTGAGCAGATCAATCTCCACGCATATTCGGGCAACACTTGGTCTTGTGAGATTGATAGTTGCCTGATCTAACATCAATGGCTTGCCAAAAAGATTAGCAATGGAGAATAAGGCTGTTTTATGAAAAAGATGAATAGGGAGATTAGGGAGAGAAAACCAAACCGGGACTATCGAGCTTTCTTTCTCTGGACGAAAATCAGTAGTCCATTTAAAAACACGCATAGGATAACGCCCCACAAACCATTGATCTTTGATCCAAAGACGTTGGTAATCCTCATCATGATGAACTTGGATGAGGATGTGTTTAGAATCAAGATGTCCAAGAGAAAAGGCAGCCTTTAGACCAAAAGTATGGAAGAGTTTGCGGGTGGATTCCATTGAAGGTCTGCCATGAGAGAACTTACCAATAAGGGTGTGTTGGAAGGGCTGAGCCAGATGATGAACGACCTCATCGGTAAGCTTCAAAGCTGGTTCCCCTTTATATGAAGACGGGGGAATCATAAAGGCAAGAGGGTTTGAAGAAGAAGGGAGAGGAGAGGAAGAGAGAACTTGTGCAAAAGAAGGAGGGTGATCCGAAGGAGTGGGAGCCGGCGCTGCCATGGCAGCCGCACCCAAGTTAGGGCAACCAAGGAGAGCCGCTTAGAGAGAGGATTTTTAACACCTTTGTATCTATCTTATCTTTTGAAAACTCTGTAAATTGTAAACATCTTGTTTATAATACAGAAGATTATCTGTTTTTCAAAATTGTCTTGTTTAAATTCTTGTTATGTCATTTTCTATATCTGCTCAGAATTTAAACACTCAGTTTAAATTTATATTTGAACTGTTTTTGCTACTGATCTGTGTGCTATTCTATGATTTCCTTATCTTTGTATGCACTTAGATTAGTCTTTACACTTGAGGTGCTCTTCTGTTTGATAGAGGCATGTCTTCCGCTACTATATATATAAATCTCTTAGACATGTTATTATCTATCACATAGTCGGTTATAGTCCTCATTTGTAGTAATGATGACCAGATATCAATAGGAGGAGATTGTTGATTCTTATGTTAGATTTATATCTGTTCAGTTCATTACCCTAGTTTTATACTTCAGTGGCTAATCGGGCTGCATATCGATTAGCGTGGCAACTATGTATAGAACTTTGCCAAGTATAGTTTTTAATAGGACTTTACAGGTTCAGCGGAAGACCTCTTCACAAGCTTCACCGGAAGACCTGCTCAAAGCATACAAACGGCAGACCTTGTGTCCACCTGGTCTCTCATGACGTATCCTATCCTTCAATGATTAAATGGATCAGTTTAAATTCATCTCATAACTGTTTGAATTTAAACCGGGACATTCCCTGACACATCAAGCCCGCCGAAAGCCGCTTTCCGAAAAGCAGGAAGACTTTTCCCAAACCGAATAAAGGAAAGGTGAAAGCAGCATCGTCACCTCGCTCAGTAACAACTCTCAGATCTGACACCCAGATTGCTCAACTTTTGAGAAGATCTCAGAAATCATTCTCTGCTCTAGATATCTGCGAAGACGAATTTTCTGACTGACAGCCCCATGCATTTAATGCATTTTACCTTACAGAGCTGTAACAGTCTTCATCTTCTCCAACGGATCTTTTCGAAGTGCACCTGCTATAAATGCTGCCATTGAAGACTGGAGATACACACATTATGGAACACTTAAAAAGATTGCTCTGAAACTCCATAACTCCTAGTCTTACAACTCAGTGCATTCAAGAGATCCTCAACAGATCTAGAAGTCCTCGTCAACAACAAGAAGCCGTGCATCAACATTTATTTCTCTACTTCTTGTTGATATTCATTCTATAACTATACTTCTGCACGAATTAAATATCTTGTTTATACAGATATTTAATTCCTTAGACCCCAAACACAAGTCAATATTTTGTACACGATCCATTAGGAATATTCTTTGTAATAGATCTAGTGGAAAACATAGTGCACTATTTAAATCCAAGGTTGACTGCCTTGGTGGTGGACGTAGCACTCTTTATAGTGTGAACCATCCAAAATTACTTGTGTTATTTCCTTACTATTTGTCTACTGTTTGAACCATTTATTACTTTAGTTATCTTTAACCTTTTTACAACAGAACTTAAGTACCCTGTCAAAGGTCTACCGGTAGTCCTTATCGGCAGACTTGAAACAACGACTTTGAAAGTCTTCCGCTACTTCAATCTTTTCCATAGATTGTAAGTATCTTTCAAAGAACTTAAACAAAAGTTTTTAAGTGTATAATAAGCTATTCAACCCCCCCCCCCTTCTAGCTTATTATTGTGCCTGTTGGGACCTACAGTTTATGTGTATAGGGTGGAGCTAGCTCAGTGGGATTGGTAAGGTAGGCTTTTATTTTCTCGAAGGCTAGCTGGCACTTATCGTCCCAGATTTGGTTGGTATTCTTTTTTAAGAGTTTGAAGAGGGGCTCACATGTGGTGGTGGTCACCGGAAGCAAAATGATGTACGCAATCTGCCTAAGAAGCCTTTGACTTCGCTTGGAGTTTTTTTCCCGTGGCATTTCTAGGATGGCTTTGATCTTTGCTGGCTCGATCTCGATGCCTTGCTCAGTCACTAAGAATCCCAGGACTTTGCCTTTGGTAACCCCAAATGTGCATTTGGTGGGGTTAAGCTTCATCTGGTGCTTCCTTAACCTTTCGAAGAACTTTCGAAGATCTTTGATATGAGCACCATTGGCGTCGCTGGAATGCACGATCATATCATCAACATAGACCTCCATTTATTTATGGATCATGTCGTGGAAGAGGGTGGTGGTAGCTCTCTGGTAAGTGGCTCCGACATTCTTCAACCCAAATGGCATGACAATATAACAATAAGTACCCGAGGGAGTAGTGAATGAGGTCTTCTCCTGGTCTTCTGCTGCCATTTTGATTTCATTATAGCCCAACATGCCGACGAAGGATCGGACTTACGTGAGCGTACGCCTGCCTACCATAATATCATTATTGAAAGGGAAGTCATCTTTCAGCGGCGCTTTGTTGAGGTCGCTAAGTCTCACACAGATTCTGACATTCTCGTTGGGCTTGGGAACGGTCACTATATTGACAGCCGGATCGTATTCAACTACCCGAATGAAGTTGACGCCAAATAAGTTTCATGATTTCTTTCTTTGACTTGTAATGACCATTCTCGCTTGATGCGCTGGAGCCGTTTGTTTGACCGAGAGCATCCGAATATGTGGGAATCCTGCTCGACTATGGTTGGGTCCAAGCTGGGCATATCTTCGTAGGACCAGGAAAATATGTCTACGAATTCCTTGAGGAGATCAATGAGTGCCTTTCTTTCTGGACCTTGGAGGTAGCTGTCGATTCTGATTTCTTTAATTTCATTGTCGGCCCAGTTGTTGATGGTGGACAAGTCTTCATTTGATCTTGATGATATTTTGTTCTAGTACTCAGCCCGACTTTGCAAGCTCAGATAACTTTTATCTTTTGGGTCCATTTTATTAAATGACTCATTATCATAATTATTATTATTTAATGTGTCTTTTAATATATAAGTGTTGACTAAGGGAATAAGCAAAGACATTTAAACTATCATTAAAAGCATCTTGTCAGGGGGGTTTATTACATTGTTGAGGACACGGGGTTTGAGATCCTCAACTTTAGGTAGCGGATCGGTAGATGACCAATTCGTAAAGCTAAGGGAAGGAGTGGGGATAGTAT
>JABEVN020004613.1:0-12068 GCA_013146195.2 Codonopsis lanceolata | reverse complement strand
TTGACATTTGTTAATTTGAATTAATAAATGTAATGCAATGGCCTTTCAATTAGGGTTTTGTTCATATAAATGTTGTTGCCCTAAGTGAAATAATGAATTATGCAAGTCTTTACCCGAACCAGGTTTCTCCTCTTCCGTTTTTCTTTGCTATTCTTATGGTTGTTTGTTTTTCTGTTGCATAACAGGACTCATTCAAGATTTATTAGATTCTTATGATCTTTTTTAAAAAATTGACATGATTGAAGAAAGATTCTTAGTACTGAATGCTCTAAATCTGGAAAGAGAATGAAAATTCTGGTTCATGCTAAGGTAATTCTATCTCTAAGTGCTGAGGTAGCAATTCTATCCCTAAGCATTAATTATCACCAAACAACCTACTATATTTACTATCATCATTTTGGAAAGGAAAGATAAACCCTTGACTGAATTGCTCTATATAAAGGCACCTTTGTATCAAACTAGCTATATATTCTTCATTCTTACAAACATGACAAAGACATCAACTGTGTCCATCCAAGGAGGAGAAGAGAATGAAGATGAGAAAGAGGAAGAGAAAGAGGAAGAGGAAAAGGAAGAGGAAGAGAGAGAAATATTCCTCAGTTCAGGTGAGTACTTTTTCGTGTGTTCTAAGATCTCCTTCCAAATCTTATTCTTTTATATATCTAAATCTTATTAGACATGGTAATTTTGTATGTAGGATAAGAGATGAGGTCGTTGTTAATGGCTTTTCACTAGCTTGGAGCTCTAGGCAAATGCATCATGCCAAGTAGCGTCTGCATCAATCTTGGAAAAGCTCCCCACCAGCTTTGTATCCTTCTCGTGGCTACCTAGGGTTCTGTTGAGGGAGAATTTGATAACTAGTCGACGATGAGCTGATATTATTTCATTGATTGTCCTTATTAATGTCTGTGACAGTTGATTCCTCATTGAGTTCAGGAAAGAATCATCAAATATAAAGTGTGGAATATAATGGCAATTTGTACTCCAGCACTTGACTAGACACTTGTTCTTGCAGCATCTCGTATTGGAAAAGACATAATGATGGTTGGAAATCATATCAGAAAGAAAAACCTTATTTTTTTTAATGTCTTTTCCAATAAGAGATGCTGCAAGAGCAAGTATCTAGTCAGGTTGCTGGAGTACAAATTGCCATTATATTCCTCACCTTATATTTCATGATTCTTTTTGAAACTCAATGAGAAATCAACCGTCAAAGACTTAATAGGGAAAATCAACCAAACTGTATAAGCTCATCGTTGACCAATCCTTAAGTTCTCCCTCAACAGAATACCAGTTAGACATGAGAAGACACAAAACTCGACTTGTCCTGGAGGTTATCAATTTATCCTCAAGTTCTCTCTCAAAGTTCTATGAAATTCATAATTTTACATCCTTTCACAATTCCAATTAACCATTATTGGTCAACATGTTCCTTCTCCAACTATAAGAGATATATTTAGTAGCGTTCATCAAAACACAAGTATCTTTATGAAATATCAGACCTCTTACGGAAAGATATTTCTTTGTCATAGAAATTATAGCAGTGCCATAAGTTTGTCGTAAAACTGAGGTTTCTTGTTTTGCACGTAAATTTGAAATACTCCGATGCACGTACGACAATCGAAGACATGCTCTAGTTTGCTGTAAACTCAATCCCTATTTATACAACAATCGGAAACAAGTTCTAGTTTGCTGTAAACTCATGACTTCTTGTTGTACGTAAAGTAAATGTACAATGTACCACGATAATCAATGACCTGCTCTTTCATGATAAGCATTTAGTGAGATGGAAAACCTTAATCTCTTTATTGAACTTATCAGTTGTGGATTTGGGTGTTACGGGATATTCTGGATTCATCATGACAAGTTCTAGTTATTCCTACAGAATAATTCCAATGTTTTCAACATGATTTTTGATTGCTGGAAAGCTTAAATCTCTAAATTTCCAAGTGATTTCAAGTGAAAATCATAATAAATTTCATTTATTTACATTTTCATCTTCTCAAATTATTCTTTTAATGCATAAGTTCTAGACAATCAATGTGAACTTTCATAAACATATTCTGGTTGCTAGCATATGTATATTTTCAATTTTATGGACTCATTCAAATGATTTCCTCTTTACATTATCTAAAAGACAGGGCAATGTAGCATTTCTTTTTTCAAATAATCTTTCTCTTCCGGTGGGAAGAGCCTTACAGATGCTTTGAGTAATTTTGTGTTTTAGCATTATTGATCAAAATGGTTCTCTTATTGTTATGTTATAGTACAAACAACTAAGTTTGTTTGGTTTCTTGTGTTGTGTTTTAGCAGTATTTTTGTGTTTTAGCCGTAATTTTGTGTTTTAGCAGTATTTTAGATTTATTATAATTTATCTTGCCTCCTCAGTGTACCTAGAGATAGTCTTGTGAGTGTATTTTTGTTTTTTATTTATTTATAAATTAAACATTTATAAAGAAATGATGACAAATAAACACGAGGAGGACAACTAAACTAGGACCAAGGAACCTTACCTCTATCGAAAACATGAAATCAAAAACAATGTTTTAAAAAAAAAGACCAAAATAAATTCATATACAGCATAACAACTTACCATGAGAATTCAATTATATGCTGAGGTGACATCTCATCTCTAAGCATTGATTTTTTTCACCAAACAACTTACCATATCCCTCGACCTAATTTCCCTATAAAAAGGGACCATGTATGATCATCATATTCCTCGTTCTTACAACCATGAAAAAGAGCTCAGGCATATCAACCGAGTGCAGCCAAAGAGGAGAAGAGACTGAAGATGAGAGCGATGAAGAGAAAAAAAAATTCAGCTATGGTTAGTACTTCAATTTTTTGTACTTTTTTGTATACACTTGAAAATAAAAACCTCTTTCTAATGTAGATATTTACAATTTTTAATCTTATTTAGAGATGGTTTGTTAATTTGTAGGAAAATTGATGATTGTTGTTCACGGAATTTCACCAGTTTTGGATTCTAGAGAGGAAGAAGTTGATGATTGGTCGACGATGAGCTGATATAATTTGGCTGGGTGGGAACTCGTCAATGTTCATCAACCCAAAGCTCATTCCAGTACTGCTGCTCTGAATTCCATCGAGGGTCAACGAGAACACCGATCGTTGCGAAGATATGAGCGATATTCTGGATCAGTTTGTGCAAGCAGCACAGTTGAATTGGCCTCGCCATTATTACTACTACTTTGAAATTCAGAAACCTCCATTTGTAACTAAAATATAATCGGCCCATTTTGAGATTTTATTGTAATATAAGCCCTGAAAAGAGTATAGATAAGATGGAATAGGAGTAGGAGCACTTATGTATTCAATTTTCATACGTATACACAATTCGTGTACCTCTTTAACTTCTTGTACGTACAATCAATTAATTCCTCCAGATGTACTAATAGATTGTACGTACAATCTATTAGTTTTTCTGATCTTTATCGAATTTTGTTCTTGTATATGAAAATGTTGCGTAGGACGACATTGTTTACATTACTTGTATTTTGTACGCAGGGAGGGTAGGCCGGTGCTATACGTAAGTGCAATCTCCGCTTCATAATACAAATGAAAATAAGTTTGTTTGCAATCTCTCTACAGATTGTCAGATTTTGAGGTTTGAAACTAAATTTCAGCAAATTCAGTATGTATGTAGTGTAGCCATTAATAGTCCCTCGCGTGTTTAGTCTATCCAGTTCCAACTTCTTTTGGGTATATCATGAGGCGTTTCCATATACCACATTGAGTGTAAGACTAATCCCTATTTGCGATACTGATTGTAAGAGACTTTATACATTGTGAGAGTCAGGCACATGATTATTCTTTTAATTAGATTGATGTAATAAATAAGATTTTTAATGTTTGTAATCAAATTAGTAATTAGGTGGTTAGACCAGAAAGTTAATAAGGTTGTTAACATGGCTTCGGCCATGGCAGGGATGGAGGCCGGCGAGCCAGCACCCCCATCTCCTTTTCTTCAAAAATCGTTCGCCTCTTTGTTTTCCAGCGCTGCATCCTCTTCCTTGTATAACACCCTCCCGTTCATCCCCTCTTCAACATACAAGGGTGAACCAGCCCTTCGCCTCTCCCCGGAGCAAGTTTCTACCTTTGCTAAACCCTTCAAGCTGTACCATTTCGCCAATAGGCGTAGCGTGTTTTCATGTTATAATGGTTCATCGTACTCCATTATACCATTTTGTTAATAGGCGTAGCGTGTTTTCATGTTATAATGATCCATCGTACTCCATTATGCCATTTCGTCAATAGACGTAATGTGTTTTCATGTTATAATGGTTCATCGTACTCCATTATACCTTTTCGTCAATAGGCGTAGCGTGTTAAGTTAAGTTACGTTAAGTTAAGTTAAGTTAAGTTAAGACGGATTGGTCTCATATCATTGAAAGAAGAAGACGAAGAAATCTTGGGAATCAAAGTCAAAAGAGTTGAAGTAGTCTAAGCTAAGACTATCTCCATTAAAGAAAGAAATCTTGTACAACGTGTTCTTCAAATTCCTTCTCAAGCACCGGTTACAGAACCGAATCCAGAACCCTCTCGATGAAAACAGCTGATCATTTGGCGTTATTTCCCATCCCGAAGAATCCATCGCCGTTGGTAATCCCTCTTTCACTGCGGTGTAGCCAAATTGTGTGATGTTATTGTCTTGGCGATTGGGTATAGGCTTGCACCTGAGAATCGATACCCTGCGGCTTTTGAGAAGGAATTTGAAGAACACGTTGGTGCTAGCATGCTGCTATGGCAAAGAGGGATGAAGATGAAGATAAGATGAACATAGGGGCAAAATAGGTATTTAATATAATTTAATAGTTAAAATTAACGTCCATCCAAAAATTGGGTTAAAAAAAAGGATAAGTCCGGTACAGTGGTCATCCCGAAAATTTTGACGTCTCAGTGACTTAATTGCAATTTTTGGAAAAGGACAGTGACCCAAATATGCGTTTTGCCTAAAATATTTTAAAAGTTTAATAAAATAATATTAACTAATTAACAAACTATTATTTCTATTTAATTTAAATTAATATATTAAAAAAAACATCTCCATCATCCTTCTTCCACGTCTACTATCACATTGATATCGTCACGTGAACCACATACACATGTTTTTTAAAATAATACACATCAAACTAATATTAATAATCAAGTTAATTGTTTTTTTCGTAAAATTCGAGTCAGTCCCGTTTTAAAAGCTTTTAACTGCTCCAGTTCACCATTTTTTTAACCAGAAAAAGGCACTTTTGAGGTGAAAAGACTACGATGCCCTTAATGAATCGAACACGCACACGCACACAAAAGTATTAGTTCATATATGCATCAATTTTGCATTGCGATGCAAAAATCGAATAATAAACGAATACGAATAAGAATATTCAGAAAATTTCACGAATACGAATCGAATATGATGATATTCGATTCGATTCGTTTACACCCCTAACTAGAATCCTAAAGTTTAGGGTTCGAGTTAGGGTAACCCGCTAACCGAAATTTTGTAAAAATATCTGATCTGATTGGATTTTAGTTGGTCGGGTCGAGTCAAGACCCGAAAAACAGAATCCATTTGCCCACCCTATGTTATCTCATCCGATCAGATCTAGAGTTTAAACTAAATTGAACAAAACCACGACAATTTGACTTGTGCAGTTTCACAGTTCAATTTCACGGTTCGATCTTATGGGTCATTCTTATGGTTCCGTCTCGTGATTCAATCTTGTGATAAAAACTGTAAAATGAAAACTTTAGCCTTTATATGTAATCTTAATTATCAAACGAAATATAGAAATCCACACTAATTAATGATCAATAGTTAAATCCAAATACAGTTCGCTTGCTACGTAGTTTGTTTCAATATTGTTTGATTTGACTAATTAAGTAGTTAATTTTTTAGGCTTTGATTGTATGATAAAATGTGATATATTTGCATGCTACGTTCGTAGTAATAACTATTTTTAGTTCTTGTTATATTATACAAACTATAGTCTCAAAATGTAGACATTGATCTGTTTAGTATTATCTTTAAAATATTTCAAGATGTAATTTTTTTTGTGTTTGATGTAAATTGTATTTAAAAATACTTCCCTTTTAATTTAGTTAATTTTCTTCTAAAACAATTTGAATATTAGTTCTCTAAAAAGTTGATTTTTATGATGTTTTAAAAAAATTACTCCCTACATTTTCAAATAATATGGAGTATTTTTAGGGTTATTACTATTTACAATATTTTTTAAATACTAAACTCACTTGGTTTCAAAATCTTGTTCAGCGACGGAATTTCTCATCTAGCGACGGAGTATTCCGTCGCTAATTAGCGTCAGAAGTCCCGTGGCTAAATAGCGATGGAAATTCCGTCACTGATTATCTACGGATATTTCTGTCACTGATTAGCTACGGAATTCTCACATCTAGCGACGGAAAATACAATATTCTGAAAATATGCTTTTTAGTGACGGAAATTTCCGTGAGTGTATAGCGATGGAAATTTTCGTCGCTGATCAGCGACGGAATCCTGGAAGTAGCGACGGAAGATAAGGGATATTTTGAAAAGATGCTTTTTAGCGACGGAATTATTTCTGTCGCTAATTCTAAGACAGCGACGGAAATTCCGTTGCTGAGATAGATTTTCCGTCGCTATTCAGCAACGGAATATTCTGTCGCTGTTATTTCCGTCACTATTTACCCAGTTTCTAGTAGTATATGACCAATTTGCAAAAATTTACAGCATTCAATTTGCTTCTGTCATGAGAACTTTTTGAAGTGTTTTTTAGTTTCTCTTCTGATTTTTAACTCATTATGTCAAGTTCTCAGTAGAAATTGATGCTTTATTTTTTGTTGGCTTCTCGATCCATTTTGACAGGCATTACATGTAATGAGAATTCTCACATTGTAGAGGACGAGATCGTTGTTCATGGCATTTCGTTTGAGGTAGGTTTCCGTATAATCTTTGTCGGTTTCTATTATTTTTATTTTATGTCGTTTTATTACATCTCTCACTTAAACATGATTATTAGATGCCTTTGACATTTTTTTATTGGATTGTTTCTTGAAATATGTACTAATAAATGGTAATTTGGTCGTTTGCATTTTTTGTATTGGCGATGATTTGATTATCTTTATGATCCATTTTTTAGTACCTTTGATTCCTTGGCTTGTTTGTTAGTACCTTTCAATTATGCTGGTAAATTTTTGTTTTCTTATCATCTCTTCTTTGATTTTCATGAAATTCACTGAATAATAGAGGAAAACGCAAACAACAGCACAACAAACAATAAAAAACACTACTAATAAGTATTCAACTAGCTTACAACTTAGCCAATACAGAGTCATACATGACTTGAGTAGAAAGCATTCATAGGCTCAACAAAAACAAAAAAATAAAACAAAACACTGATGAGATGAAAGAGATCGACATGAGAGAACCACAAGAATCAAGGATCAATAATACTACCTCAGGTGCAGACATGGGCGGACACACGTTGTAGTAATAGGATGCAAGTGAACCCAATTTCTAATCTTTTATTTTAATATATATTCACCTTGAAAAACGATGTCGTTTTACAAGGTAACCCACCTTCCTCAACTCGGTGACCCCCAATTCCTTAATTTAAGTTGCTAATTAAATAAAAAAGAAAGAGGGACTAAGACAGAAGGACTGAGGGAGTACCTACCGCTACCAGTGTTATATGAGAGCCCAAGGAAAACTTTTTATTCTCTTCAGAACAAACTAAAAGGTATGTTTATCTTTTAGTTTTTTGTTTTTGTTTCTCTTTTTTAAAATAGTATTTATAAAAATTGTTGTTTTGAAGCTTTGAATCATTGAATGTTTTGATGTTTGAAATTAGGACTTATTTATTTGGTTGGCTGAAAACATGAAATTAATTTACTTGTTACCTTGTTAGGTACTTGGTTTGTGTTTGTCAATTGTCACTTTCTTTAATTTTGAGTTTTTAACGTGTCGAAATGGATTGGGTTGGGTCGGAATGAGTAATGGTTCAAAACGGGTCGATCTGTTTTGACCCATAATTTTCTATAAAAAAACGTACATTTATATAGAAAAAAAAAACGTGTGGGAATAGGTAACAGGTTTGACCCGCATTAAACCGACCCAAAGTGACCAGTTAAATTTTTTCGGTCAAAAAAGGTACCCATTCCGACCCAAAAATTTTTAACAAGTTTGTCCGGTTTTAACCCGACAAAAAACGGGTCGATGTGGTCGGTATTTTCAAATCGGGTTGGGCGGGTTTTGCATTGTAAATTTGTAATTGTCGCTATTCTATGTGTTAGCTACTTTTCAATCATTCTAATACACTTTGGTTATGTCGTTATTTTACTCATTCGAACACATTGTCTTTTTCAGACTCGATAAGTCCTTCATTTAAGTTGGTGGGGGCTTACCATGAAATTGTAGTGGTAGGTCAATCCCTCTGCTGCGGCGGTATATTCTCCGCAGCATAAAGCATTATATGGGGCTTTCTCTTGTCTTTGTGGTCGTAAAGGACATTTTGAGCATACAGGTTTGGTGAACAACTTGTAGAAACTTATAAAGTTTAGGAATAATGGCATAGCCTTTCCATTGAATAAATCACCTATTTATAGGGGGATTTACAATTAGGGTTACACTAGGAGTAGGATACAAGAAACCTATACAAGGAAGGTAACACAATTAGGAAAGAACTCTACAAGGTAATTACCACTAATTACACATTACAAATCTACAAGAATAATTAAAAGATATTATTCTCTAACATGCCCGCAAGATGGACGTCCGAGAAGAGAGACCAATCTTGTAAAGTAAGTGATGAAACCGTTGGCGAGCAAGAGGCTTGGTCAAAGCATCAGCTAGTTGATCAGTCGAAGAGACATGACAAACTCGCATAAGCCCATCCTGAACTTGTTGCCGAATGAAATGAAAGTCTAGAGCCACATGCTTCATGCGAGTATGAAAAACCGGGTTAGAGCAAAGACTCGTAGCGCCCACATTGTCACAGGAAATGACTGGTTGAGTCGAGGAGGCGAGACCGAGTTCGCTAAGAAGAGAGACAATCCACGACTTCACGCCGCAAAGGCGGCGCCCACCGCCTCTATTATTGACTTCCGATCGAGGAGCGAGCTACGATGCGTTGTTTCTTGGAGCTCGGGAGATCGGGTTCGCCAAGATAGACAATGTAGGCATCGGTGGATGTGTAGTCATCCTTGTTGCCCCGGCCAGTCGGCATCAAGAAAGGCATGGAGAGCGGGGAGGAGGGCGATGAAGGAGGATGCCCGCATCAATTGTGCAGCGTAGATACCAAGAACTCGCTTGACCGCAATCCAAAGGTTGCTCGTGGTCGGCCTATGCATGAATCGGGAGAGTTTGTTGACGCAGCCAGCCAAGGCAACATCAGGCCGAGTGAGAGAGCAGATCTTGAAATCAAGACCGCCGACCATTGCTCGAAATTATGCTTTGATCGGAGAGCAAGCTTGTGTGAAGAGTCAAGGTAGGCGAGGTAGCAAGAGGCGTAGCTATCGGGCTACGGGAAAGCATCGGTCATGCCCATGCGAGCAAGGAGATCAGCTATATACCCTCGGGGAGAGCGTAAGACCACTTGGGCTTAAACAACTTCAACCCCAAGAAAGTAGTGAAGATCACCAAGGTCCTTGAGAGAAAAGCGAGTAGCGAGCATAGAGATGAAAGTCCGAACCCCACGGCCGGTTCAAAGCAAGTGACAATGATGTCATCCACATATACAAGGAGATAGATGATGGTGCCCGTGATCAAATGACGAAGGATGAACAGCCGATGTGTCGCCCACCGAAGTTTTGGAAGCCGAGGCAAGAAGAAACCGACGCAGCCTCATTATACCATGCTCTGGGAGCCCGCTTGAGACCATAAATAGCCTTGCGAAGCTCAAGACACATTGAGGTTTGTCCCATCGGTAAACCCAAAGCGGTTGAGCCATGAATACCTCCTCGACAAAGTTGCCTTGAAGAAAGGCATTGTTCACATCCAGCTGAAGAGCCCATCCTTGACAAACGACCAAAGGAGAGAACAAGACGAACAGCGGCCTGCTTAACCACCGGCCGAAAGTCTCGTGGTAGTCAACCCCGTCGCCGGTGAAACCCTTCGCTACTAGGCGAAGCTTTGTAGCGATCAACAAGCATTCATCAAGATGTCTCTTGATACTGTAGATCCACTTATACCAACTATTATGAAGCATCTTCTGAAGGGACTAGATCCCAAGTCCCATCAAGGAAAGCAAGGGCATCAAACTCTTCGACATGGCCCGACGCCACTTCACATCCTCAGAGCCCGAGTAACACATGTGGGTTCACCGTCTCATCGCTAGCCGAGCCGAAAGACTCATTTTGATCTTCGGTTTGAAGATGTTGTTCTTGGAGCGAGTGACTATGGAGGATGCCACGGCATGTGAGCGGAGCAAGAGTCGAGCAATGGGCATGGGAACCAATGTAGCGGGCATGTGACTCGGTAATCGGGTGATCCTCGGGCACGGCATCGGTTGCCGAGGAGGGCTAGCAACGGATAAAGTGCAATCCACGAAGCAGGAGCCGGTGGCCGAGGAGGATGGAGCAATGCACGGACGAGGAGCAAAAAGTGGTATCCTCGGTACGTGAGTCGACGTGGGAGGTGGCGCGTGGGCGAGCCGAGATCAACCAAATTTGATTAGTGGCGTGAGCCACGCATGTAGGGGTACCGAGCGAGCAAATGACGGTGTAATGAAGGACCGAAAGGCCATGAGGAGGTAGCCAAGACGCACTATCATAGGTGGCCGTTTGAAAGGTGGCCGGGTGGCCTGGTGGATACGGAAAGGTGGACTCGACGAAGCGAACATGACGCGATATGTACAAAATTGGTGGTGCTCGATCATAGCGTAGATAGGCACTCGAAAGTGAGCCGAGTAACCAAGGAAGACACACGGAGTGGAGCGAGCATCGAGTTTGGGCGAAGTAAGGATCGAGCCAAGGATAACAGACAAACCAAAAGCACGGTTGGCGAAGTTCGGGCAGAGCCAAAAAGTTTATGGTGGAGACTCATGAGCAAGGGTGGGGTGTAGGTAGTCGATTATGAGATAGGTCGCGGTTTGGAAAGCAAACACCGGCGGGGCAAATGAAGAGAAGACGAGAGTAGGAGAGACCCGCCTCAACAATGTGGCGATGGCGACGTTCGAGAACCCATTGTGTTCCGGGTGTGAGGGGCGAGGTAAGGTGAGAGATGCCATGGGCGACAGTAGGCGGCCGCCGTAGTCCCTGCAAGCCCCATATACTCGCCGCCATTGTCCGAGTAAAGGTGACTATGGTTGTTTTAAAATAATTTTCCACTAAGGCTTTAAATTTGGGAAAGATGGTGGCAACCTCAGATTTGAGTCCGAGCGGTAAAGCCGATGTAATGGGTATAGTGATCAACAAAGATCACATAGTATTTGAACCCATCAATAGAGGGAAGGGGGAGGTCCAAACATCAGATAAATAGTTTGAAGAGAGAGAGACAATAGTATTTTGATGAAAAGGAATTTTATGACTTATTAGAAAGGCAATCATTACAATGAATGGGAGCGTGAGCAAAGGTCTAATGCTAAACCTAGGCTAGATAATATCCGACTTTTGATGGGGCCACATATGCCAAGACGATGATGCCACCCGATGAGACTTTGAGCCGACACAAGCAGAGGGGCGGTGAGATCGTGGTCGGCCATTCATACACACCGCCCTTAGACTGCTCGCCAACAAGATTCTCCCCCTGCCAGATCCTTCACATGAAAAGAAGTTGGTAAGAACTCAATAGAGGTTTTATTAGAGATGCAAAATTGAGATATAGATATAAGATTTTTTCATGTCGTGAACAAATAGAACATTATGAAGGGAAAGTGTGGAGGGGTGTGGCAAGGAGGAGAAACCGCTTTGGAGATAGTTAACCCAAGACCATCACCAATGACCATGTCATCCATGCCCGTGTAGTTGGAGTGTAGCGAGAGATTGTCGAGGTCGCTAGTGACATATGAGAGGCACCACTATCGAGTAGCCGCCCGTGTCCCCGTGTCCGCCGTGGTTGC